>OX637337.1:12170885-12336146 GCA_951799405.1 Agapetus fuscipes | reverse complement strand
ACATTGGCAAAGTGAACCATTAATACATAATCATGCTTCGAAACATAAACCAACCGAAACTGTGCAACGGAACACGATTGATGGTAAGGAAATTGATGAAAAATGTGATTCACACGACGATACTTAAGGGAAAATTCGAAGGTGAGGAAGTTCTCATTCCAAGGATCCCGATGATTCCAACTGACATGCCGTTTGAGTTTAAACGACTTCAATTTCCAATTTGTCTTGCATTCGCCATGACCATCAACAAATCACAAGGCCAATCCTCAAAAGTTTGTGGTCTGAATCTAGAAAATCCATGTTTTTCCCATGGTCTCCATATGTGGCAATCCATATGTGGCATGTTCACGGGTCGGAAGACCATCTGCATTATTTGTTCTTGCACCTATGATAAAACGAAAATGTCGTGTATCACAAGGTACTTCACTAAAGAGTGGAACCCATGCACTAAAATATGTACATGGCCAATAAAAAAATCATTAAAATAATTCCTTTTTCATTTTAGATTAATAATCCAAATAAAAAATTGACCTTGATGAAATCAAAAGTCTGCTCATTTATTGCCTCTAAGGCGGAAAAAAGTTCGCCGGGTCAGCTTGTATCATTCTATATTAATACTTTTCTACTCAGTTGGCGAAGTAAATAAAAACAATTGAAGATGGTAAAACATATTTTATTTAAAAAAAAACTTCAAATAGCACAACTTAATTACATTACAACAATTGATTATAAATTACATCTATGTTATAAACAGTGCCGGTTTTAGCACTACCAGCGCCCTGGGCGAGATTTTTTGAGGCGAGACCAAAATTTATTTTTGAACTTCCTTTATAACTTGAATAGGGTATTTTCACATTTTTCTTTTTTTTGTGATTTAAATTCTTTTATGCTTTATTAGCCCAAAACTTCTTGAATTCTAATTTTAGTTGTATTTTTAGCAAAGTTATAAGCATTTTAAAATCGATCTTTGAATTTTCGCGCCAAAACGCTACTAGATGAAATTTTCTCGCGTGACGTCACGGTCTTGTAAACATCGCCGTATCAACTGACAGCCCTCACATTAATGTCATTCAAGCATCGCTTTTTCATGTTTACACCATTGCGGATGTGTTTTTTCAAGAAGTTTGTGTGTTTCTTTAAGAACATATCATTTGTTTTTGTTGTTTTCATTTGTTTCTGTTGTCAACAACACATGTTAACAGAGTATGGAATGTCAATAAAAGAACGTGACGTCAACATATGACGTCACATTACCCGAAATACAAAAAGCAGATCTCACATCCGTTTAAAAACTTGTCCAAAAACCTATATTTTCTTTTTTAAATATAAAATCGAAAAAAAATATTTTCGGCTTCAAATCAACATATTATTATTAGATTTTTCGAAATCTATCAAAATAATATACTTTTTATCATATTCCTCACTATTGCAAATACCCTATTATTTACAATTTTTAAAATGAATAGTGTGAAAATATTTCTTACAACAATATTTAATCTTTAATCTAAGTTGCAATAATATATTAATTTAAAAAGCTCTCGAATGCATGCCCACTCGACTGGTTTTTTCGATGTATGAAAAAAAAAAAATTTGTTCGAATGACGATTGCCGCCCCCTAAAATGTGCCAATTGACTAAAAAAAAATATTCACAGAGTTTCAGGATCATAAAATAACGGGCCATTTGATGGTTACTTAGAACTAATAATTTGATGCGACACTTGGCCAATTAAATGCAAAATATTCTTTTTTTCGCTTAGATCGCAAACTTGAACTCTGATAAGCATGGCTTGTCGATGCTTTAGAACAGCGGTCGCCAAACTTTTTGACCTCACGACTGACAAAAAAGAATTTTTGATTGTCATTGTCCTGAGGATGCCTTTTTAGGCGAAAACGTTAGACATAATTTAAATAAAATAAAAGTGAATTAAAACTGTGTGTTATTAAATTTTCTATCCAAAAAATGTAAAAAATTAATAAACCAACATTACAAATAAAACTTGCAGATTAGCCGCCACTTCTTCCTGTCCTTGCATACTTCTTTCATTTCATCCAGAGTCATAACCTTGTTCATACAAGCCCTCCTTTTATTATGACTCTGGAAATCCCATTCATTCACTATTTCAAAAATTTGATCCATCTATACTTTTCTCGGTCTTCCTCTACCACTACATCCATCTGTTCTTGCAACATATACTTTCTTCGTCAGTCTTTCATCACTCATTCTCTCCATATACCCGAATCATCTTAGCAAACTTCTTTTATTCTTCAATTTCACACTTTCTCTTACATCACATTCTTCTCTTACAAGACCATTCCTCACCCTGTCACTTCGTTTTTCCAATCATACTTCTCAGATAGTCCATTTCTTAAATCATCTTACTTAAAATAATTTCAGTCATTCATAATCAAAACATTTAACGAAATAAAAAACAAGGTCGTGAAATACATAAGTACCTTTTTTAAGTAAGAAGTAAAAATAAATATACCTAGCAATAACAAAATAAAAATATTATTGTTTTCATTTCTCTTTCTAAGAATGTATCTAACAATTATTTTACCGGTTCAAATTTTACTGTTTACGAAAAATAAATATTTTTGAGTTTTAATGCCCCAAAAACTTCAAAATTACTAAAAAATATAAAGGGGCGCCTGCGGCGCCCCTTCATACCTGGCGCCCTGGGCGGTCGCCCGACCGCGCCCAACCCTAGCGCCGGCCATGGGTTTAAATACATTTTCTTCTTTTTTAATATGTTATACTTATTTTTACAATTTTTTTCTATCATATATACATTGTGACTTGCTCAATTCAAATTTAATAATTATGTCCATAATCTGATGTTGAAAAGATATATCACATTTAAGATTTACACTAAATGTATTCGCACAAGTAGACACATTTAAGTTCACACTTATAAAGTAAAACTTTTCTAAAAAAACAGTTCTTCATTTCATACAAAAAGTACAGTCCTTCATTTCATACAAAAAGTACAGTTCACCTAAACTTTTTGTTTTTTCCAGTAAGTACATTACTAATCGTGAAATAAAAACGAATCCGATTACTTTAACTCCGTGTTAAAACAATGAGGTAGGTACACAACAACGGCGACTGGACATTGTAAATTGCAAAATCACAAAATTTAAAGAATTTTCAAAAGGGAAGCGCTTTGTTATGTTATTTTAAAATAACATATAAAAAACAATCTCAAAGTGTACAGTATGTGTCGTGGGCCGGACAGAGCCGAACGGTCACGGAAGCAGCCGGACTGCGCCGTGGGATCTGATCGGGCTGTCGATTATCGCTCGGCAGTCCTGGGCCAGACGTCGGCGACAAAGTACCAAGCACCCAAGCAACGGAGCTCCCTCCCCTTCTACTTGGAGCATCCGCCATCCAAGGCACCCGCCTTGTAGACCAGAGACGGGTGCATAGGAGCGCCCACCCAGGGGCTCCAACGTGTGGAGGCGTCCGCCTCGTGAGCCGCCGCTAGTCAACAGAGTAGGGAGTGTTTTAGTGACAAAGAACATAGTGTAAGAGCCGGCCGCACGAAACCTTACCTCATTTCTACCAGGCAGAGATTAGTAAAAGGTGATGCTCCACATTAATTACCTGCTTTTAACACAAAAATTAATATTCCAAACCTGGAGCGTTTTGAATGCGGCCATTTTTTTGTAAATTATAAAAAACGATCTTTTGAAGTTAGTTAGGTATATGAGCCATGGAAATAAAGTAAAAAAATATGGTACTGCATACATTACTTGTAATAAGAGGATAAACATACTACAAATTTGTATGTCCAACCCTTTTTGTTCAGGAGAAAAAAGGGTAAAATGCTATTTTTTACAATATATTTTATAACTCAGAAACAAAAAAGAAAATATGACATTTTTGTACGTCAAATATAAGAACATAAATTTTTATACAATAATAACCTCTTACATATTCTTGCTATCTTGCACTATCTAGCACTTGGCTTGTAGCCAAGCGCACAGTGTGTCGTCTAGAACATGCTAGCTGGACAAAATTTTGTCTAATGGACTAATTTTGTCCAGCTAGCATGTTCTAGACGACACACTGTGCCCTTGACTTGTGATGGGTTGGCAAGCGTGTGGAAGCCCCATTATATTTTCACTATAATTGTAGAGAGTGTAGAGATTAATGAAATCAAGAAGACTCCAGTGGCCGGAAATGTAGCACGTGCAGAAGACTCCAGGATCATCAGAACTGTCTTGGATGGTGCCCCCTCAGGCGTTAGACCACTTGGACGTCCAAAGAACTTCGAAGACGCCGAAGTTTTGGGAGTGAGGGGACCATGGAGGGAAGCAGCACAAGGCAGAGTCCTGGAGGATTGTGGTGCAGGAATCCCTGATCCTTTAAGGCTGATGAGCCGAAGAAAGTGAAAGTAAAGTGTGTAGATTTCATATAAACATTTCCGGTCCTCAGACCGTCATCAGGACAATCATCAGGGATCCAAAACTTTTGCAAGAAATACAGATACAGAATTCCAGTGTCCTTGACAATATTATCTTCTCTGACAGGTGCCTATTTTTATTGTTTACCTACCAGGCCGCCACATTAAAAAACACATAAAAGTTCTTTTTTGTAAGCAAAGTATATTTATTGAAATTATAAATAATTGAATCACAGTGACTTACATTTTTCACAGTTCGGTTAAGACTTGAGAATGGAATAAAAATGTGCCATATTATATTTACATAATTCTTACAATACATCAATAGTCATCGTAAGTGGCGAGAAAATATTATTATTCAAGGTATATTTTTAATACATGCCCACAAGCAGACACCTGTAAGTGACGCTAACACATGCTGCATGCTCACTAACATTAAAAATAATCTAAAAGTAACATAAGCGCCACAACTTTTTCCCGAGAAATGTCAGAAATGTTTTGGATTTTTTAATAACACTGATTTCATTCATAACTTTTTCACATAAACAAATCTATACATACTATCGTTAATGTTCACTGAGACTGTATGTGTATCACATTAAGCGTCATTATTTTGTCACTGAAAGTATTTAAGTTCTTAGTGCGTCCCTGTGTCAAAACGTACGCCCTCAGTGAAGAATGCCTAACAGATGACAGCCGAGGGCTGACGTCTCACAACATACGTTTCCCAAAATGTAAGGAAAAATAACTCAATACGATTTTTTTTTTTTTTTTTAATTTTTCAGTGCATAATATTTAATGCTGTGTAAGAACTAAAAAAAATTAAACAAAAAAAGACGTATTAGTGCCCATATCTTACTTTTATGTAAAAGAGTATTATTTGAAAATACGAGTACATATGAATATCAGCAGGTTTTTTTCTCCGTTATTTTAAAGGAGCATCTCTGAAAGTTGTCTAAAATGCTTCTTTACATTTTAATATCTAAATATCTTTATTTCTTTTGTTGTTATATCTAAATAAACCTTAAAAAATACGATTAATGCGTCCAATATAAGAAAAAAAATCTATCGTCAATAATGGGTATGAGTATGAAGAACTGAGTTTTTTATTTATATTTTGTGGTTTTTTACTGTATTCTTTTGTTTGTAATAATTCGTCACGCACTTATCATGAGTTTTATTTCATTAAATTCATATACGAGTATATATATGGGGAAATTTAAAAATTTGATGGAACTGTCAGGCTATCTTCGCATGATATTCGTCTTCAATTTACATGTAGGTACCTCGATGTTTCCTAGCCGACGCTTGGTAAACAACTGATTGCAAATGGGGCATACACTATCATTTAGGGCATACATGATGTGGGTCGGATATATACGCTAATGCTCCATCTATATTTTTTATTTTTTTATTATCATAATATTTTACAATTTTATTCTAAGATATTTACTATTTATCATACTATGTTTAAATTTATTTCTAACCCTCATGCGAAAGCAGATGCTTGTGTGCATTGAGGGCGAGAGCTTAACTACTTATATTTAACATTCCATTAACTAATACATTTTTTACCAAATTTAACATAACTATTTTAACTATTTAATTATTAAATATATTTATCTTATGTATCTTAACTATTTTGATTATTTACTAATTCAATGTATTTATCTTTTGCATCTTAACTATTTTAACTTATTTACATTTTACATTTTTTTTATATTTGACATTTTTTTTTTGAGGATTTTAGGGTCTTTAGCACTTCTGCACTCTAGTGGAAGCGCGTTAAAGGCCCTTACACCTTGGTATTGGTAGTTTTTTTGGCCAATTGATTTTTTACATTTTTTTATTGGTAGCATAAATTTTCTACGTGTGTTTTGGTTTTCTTTCAACTGTCCTTTTTCAATGTTTTCTCTGAAAACTTGTAGTAGTGAATAGTAGATGTATAAATCTTCTACTGCTTTGACTTTGAATTCTTCAAAAAGTAGTTTTGTTGGGTAGGTATATGGTTTTTTTGTAATTACTTTTATTACTAGTTTTTGAGCAATTATTAATGGTCTCAGATGGGCTCTGTAGGCCCCTCCCCAACCTACTACTCCGTATTGGAGTATGATTTGTGTAAATGCATAATATGTTTTTCTGAGCTGTGTGTCATTCAGTATGTTCCTCACATCTGTATACATAACTGAGTTTTCTTATTCTTTTAGTCAGTGTGTTTATTTGTTCTTTCCATTTTAAATTTTGATCAATTGTTATTCCCAAATATTTTGTCTTACAAATTCCACTTTCATTTTGTTTGGATTCCACGTCACTAGATGGCACTATGTTTCCTGTACACATGGCACTAATCTAATCTAAGCTGCAAAGATATATATCATTTAAGATTTATACTAAATGCATTCCCACAAGCAGATATGTATAATTTCGCGCTAACACATGCCGCATGTGGACCTACAATATAAAAACTCAATCTCAAATGAACATAAGCCTTGCAACTCTTGCCGTCCTTCCCTGAAACAGGGGTGACATTGGCAAAGTGAACCAATTTTTATATTATGGGTGGTCAGCCGCATAACAACCTATAAGTCAAGGAACATACATGACAAATTACATTTTTTTAAATCAAAGAACTAATTATATCATTGTCTTTGACTTGAAACTTAGGTACTGGTTTCAATAGTGAGTTGAGTGTAGGTTTCCAAATACTGGACAATTTGAAACTGTCGTCTCTGTTGAAGTTAGGATGCCTATAAATTTCAATGGCCTCTCTTACAAGTCTGGGAATCAAGAATTTTTCTTTCGATAGAACCTTTGTTTGGTCGAATCTAATAAGGTGCAGGCTGCCTTTGGCGGAATGATCGCAGATTGCCGATTTATTGGGGTTGTTTGTTTTCATTGCCCCAATATGCTCCTTGAGACGCACTTTAATGTTTCTTTTGGTTTGACCGATGTAGAAGGCACCACATTCGCAAGGTACCTTATAAACGCCCGGGGAGTCCAGGGGGGTGCTATCCTTCACACTACGAAGCATCTGTGAAATCGAGCTAGGAGGACTAAAAATTGTTTTTATATTATATTTAAATAATAATCGTCCCAGTTTTTCGCAGAGGCCACGGATGTAGGGAAGGTATGCTTTCTGTCGGGGTACTTCGCATGTGATGTTAGCCTTCTTATTAAGTGTCTTGATTGCCATTGAGTAGCCATTGGAAGACAGAGCCTGTTGACAGTGTTGTAGTTCAGATTCCAAACTCTGCTCATCGCAAATCCTCTTAGCTCTTGTCAACAACGCAGCAGGTACTGATCGTAGATGTGCTGGGTGGTGGTGTGATGAACTGTGTAGGTATTTATCTGTGTGTGTTGGTTTCCTATACACAGAGTGACCCAGGCTGCCATCTATCCTTCTGCGTACTAGCATATCAAGGAATGAGATTTTTCCTTGTTCCTCTATCTCCATGGTAAACTTGATAAGAGGATGAAGGCTATTCAGATGTGTAAGGAACTGCTTTAATTTTTGTAGTCCATATGGGTAGATGCAAAATGTGTCATCTACATATCTGAGCCAAAGCGATGGAGGGTGAGGAGCAGAGTTCAGTGTTTTTTTCTCAAAATCTTCCATGAAAAGATTGGCCACTACTGGAGCTACGGAGGAGCCCATTGCAACGCCGTCTTCTTGAAATTAGTAATTGCCATTCCATAGAAAATAATTTTGTGTTAAACAGTGCTTCAGAGGAATAAAATATTCTTCGGGAATATTATTATCAAGTAGCAGATTTTTAATAATATCAATGCTTTCATTCACCAGTACATTTGTATATAATGATTCCACATCGAAACTCACCATAATATAATTTTGGTTTAATGTGATACCATTTAGCAAAGATATTCCTACTAAACTAAGTTTTTATCAACGGTATTAGTTGATCCAAGCACAACTATCAGGAGAATAAAATTATACATGGGTTTATATGACGGTGAATTCCAAGTAAAATTGTGATCATTTGACACATTGATTTTGATTATTTTTATTAATCTAGAGATATTATACTCTAATCAAGAATGGTAATGTAGTGATTTTGTACCTAACAGGGCTGTTAATTTTGAATTTTAGAATGCTGCTTCATTTGTTTCCAAAAAACAATAGCTTGGAAAAAACAATAAAATTTGCGTGTAAGAAAAGGGCATGCAAGATTTTTATTTAATAACACCCAACACCCAAAGACCTTTACATTGGTGACCCCGACGTGATTAAACAGTTAAAAAGGGTGTTATTCCAATTAAATTGTGTTCCAACCAAGTGTCAACAAGTTTTCACCAAAAATAGTGTTTGAAAATCATTTTGTCAAAAAAAAAAAAAAAATGGCGACCGGCGAAAATCCAACCACATGCGTTGCGGCGGTTAGCGTCAAGCTAGCTCCTTTCTGGAAGGAGAATGCCGCTTTGTGGATTCTCCGAGCGGAAACACAATTCCGCCAGGCCAACATCACTGAGGACATAACAAAATTTGACCACTTGGTAATGAGTCTGGATAATGCAACGCTCACAATTGTAGCTGATATTGTGACGGCGCCCCCAGCAACAGAAAAATACGAAGCTCTGAAAAAAGCACTTCTAAACGCTTTCCACGAGTCTGAAGAGACTAGAATAACAAGGTTGCTCAATGACATACACCTGGGAGACACAAAACCATCACACATGCTGCTCAAAATGAAACAGCTGGCGGGAACAAACTCAGCAGATAGCACAATCGTGAAAAGACTGTGGTTACATCGATTACCACAATCCGTCCAAGTTATCTTATCTGGGTCAAATAACCAACCGCTGTCAGAGCAGGCAGCAACGGCAGACCGGATCATGGAGGTATACCAAAACAGCGAGCATACTGTTGCTGCGACCTCCCAGTCCTCCGCTCTCACTGCATCTTCTACGTCACCCAAGACTGAAGAATCCAACATGCAGTATATAATTAAACAACTGGAAGCAATCAATAAAAGGTTAGAGCGCCTTGAGCAGTGCAACCGAAACCGCAGCCAGAGCCGTAACCGAAATCACAACCGTGACCTGAAAAATAATCAGAACGGGAAACAGAACCAGCAGACAGGTTACTGTTACTTCCATAATAAGTACGGAAACAAAGCGTACAAGTGCACCGAACCCTGCAAGTTTCCGGGAAACTTCACAAGCCCCCCACAGTAGCAGCGAGTGAGGAGCTAAAGAAAAATTGCTGCAGACTTGTCATCAGAGACCAGCGGTCCAACAAAAGGTTTTTGATCGATACTGGGTCTGACATATCAGCGATCCCAAAAACAGTAAATACACCTCATAAGCTAGCATCACCAACACTGTATGCTGCAAATGGTACAAGAATTCAGACGTATGGCACGCACACCATCTCCATTGATGTAGGCTTGCGCCGTCTCTTTTCATGGACGTTCATCATTGCAGACGTCACTCAACCGATTATAGGTGCGGATTTTTTAAGCCACCACAATCTTCTCGTGGACCTCAAGAAGAAACAACTCGTCGATGGTACCACAGGGCTCATAGCCATCGCTAACCGGTTGCTAGGCCCATCAGATGGCCTGTCAACTATTGACGTGAATAACAAAGACGATTATAACATGATACTTCAACAGTTCCCAAGCATCACGAGACCTCAAATCCATCATGCATCTACACGACATAGTGTCAAGCACGCCATCCAAACAACTGGACGCCCTGTTTTTGCGAAAGCTCGTCGACTAGCACCAAAACAGTTGGAAGCTGCTAAGGAGGAGTTTAGAAAAATGTGTGAGCAAGGTATCTGCCAACCATCAAAGAGCAGCTGGTCGAGCCCACTGCATATGGTCAGTAAGCCCAATGGAGGTTGGCGACCATGCGGCGACTATAGACAGTTGAATGCTCAAACGATACCGGATCGATACCCGATCCCGAGTTTACAGGATTTCTCACACAAATTGAACAAAATGAGCATCTTCAGCACTATTGATCTTACTCGAGCGTACCACCAAATTCCAATTGAAGATGATGATGTGGAAAAAACCGCAATAATCACACCGTTCGGGTTATTTGAATTTAAAGCGATGCAATTTGGATTGTGCAACGCTGCACAGAGTTTTCAACGGTTCATGCACAAAGTTCTGCAAGACTTGGAATTCTGTTTCGTCTACATAGACGACATCCTCATAGCATCAAGAGATGCAACGCAACATAAAGATCATCTCAGACAACTGTTCACAAGACTCACCGAATATGGACTTGTGATCAATCCTGACAAATGTGTCTTCGGTGCTCAGGAAGTAAAATTCTTAGGCCAACTCATCAACAAACAAGGGATAAAGCCCGCTGAAGAGAAAGTGAAGGCAATTTGTGATTACGCGTTGCCCACAACTGCAAAAGACTTGAGAAGATTCTTAGGAATGATAAATTTCTATAGAAAATTCATCCCCAAGGCAATTGAAAAACAGCAAATACTCTACGACTCCATCGCGAAAGTGAAAAAAGGGGACAAGAAACCGATCACATGGACAGAAGAAATGATTCACGCTTTTCAACAAACAAAAACTGATCTGGCAAACGCAACATTGCTAATACACTCTGATGAAAACGCAGAAATCTCTATCATGGTGGACGCATCCAACACTGCAATGGGAGCTGTCTTGCAACAATGGACCCACAACCAATGGTCTCCGCTGGCATTCTACTCCAAGAAATTTTCAACAGCTCAATTGAAATACAGCACATATGACAGAGAGCTGACAGCACTATATGAAGCTGTAAAATATTTCCGCAGAATGTTGGAAGGTAGAAGCTTCCATATTAAAACGGATCATAAACCCATAACTTATGCATTTAACAAAAACAAACAAAATGCATCTCCACGACAAGAGCGACAATTGGATTATGTGTCCCAATTCACCACGGACATAAGATATGTGCCAGGTGAGGAAAATGTTGTTGCAGATGCACTTTCAAGAGTGGAAACTATTACAATTCCACCGCAAACCGACTTCGAGCAAATGGCAGAAGAACAAAAACAAGATTCAGAACTAGAAACATTTTTCACTGAAAATTCTTCACTCCAGATGAAACAACTATCAATTCCCGGAGGCAATAAAATGATTTGGTGTGACACATCAACAGGAACTATAAGACCATTTGTTCCCAGAAGTATGAGAAAAAATATTATACAGCAATACCATGATATCAGTCATACTGGACCAAAGCCTACGTACAAATCAATAAGAACAAGGTACGTTTGGCCCAACATGCAAAGTGACATAAAAAAGTTGGTAAAGACATGTATCAGTTGCCAAAGGACTAAAACATCCAGGCACACAACAAGTCCACTGCAAGAATTTCCTACACCAGACGAAAGATTCCAGTGGATACACATAGACTTGGTAGGACCACTCCCACCATCTCAAGGACAAACCTACTGTCTGACCATCATCGATCGATATACAAGATGGCCAGAAGCTATACCAATAAGTGACATTACAGCCAAAACAGTGGCTGCCGCTCTGATCACAAACTGGATAGCAAGATTCGGCGTTCCTGCAACTATTGTCACTGATCAAGGACGACAGTTTGAATCCCAGCTATTTTTCGAAATCACAAAAACACTAGGAATCAAACACACCAGGACAACAGCCTATCACCCTCAGTCTAACGGCTTAATTGAAAGATGGCATCGTACCCTCAAGGCTGCTATCAAAGCTCACACAACAGTGAAATGGACCGAACATCTCCCGATGATTCTCCTTGGCTTGCGGAATGCTATTCGCGAGGACATTGGACACTCTCCAGCAGAACTGACGTATGGAACTACCCTACGACTGCCAGGTGACTTCTTCCAAGATACAACACCAGCAGAACCAGGTTCATTCGCAAGAGAACTACAGCAGTCATTACAAGATATAAGACCAACACCAACAGGCAATCATGGGAAAAGACGGACCTTTGTACACAAAGCACTGAAAGATTGTACACATGTGTTTGTGCGAGCTGACGCTTCTCGTACTCCACTACAAGCACCGTACGAGGGACCTTTCTCTGTTGCCAAAAAGGGTGAAAAATACTTTTCAGTAATGATAAAAGGTCAAGCTAAAAACATCACCATAGATCGTTTGAAACCAGCTTACATGCCTGAAGATACAACAGAAACTACAAACGCAGACCCAAAACCAGTACCAGTAGTAGCTAGAGAAAACACATCAACAACTGCTACTCCTGCAACTCCTGGGACTCCTGCTACTACAACCACTACAACAAGATCGGGCCGAAAAGTACACTTTCCAGACAGATTCTACTAAAAACCTAAGAGAAGTCAAGATTCAACGATCACCACTTTCATCGCATCTGCCCTTGGCAAATGCTGGAGGGGACCTCTGTAGTGATTTTGTACCTAACAGGGCTGTTAATTTTGAATTTTAGAATGCTGCTTCATTTGTTTCCAAAAAACAATAGCTTGGAAAAAACAATAAAATTTGCGTGTAAGAAAAGGGCATGCAAGATTTTTATTTAATAACACCCAACACCCAAAGACCTTTACAGTAAGAATATAAAGAGATTCACAAGGCGTAATAAAAACATATATGATTGGTAGCTTGCTGATTTTTCAACTTTCTTCTTCTTAGGCATGTCAATGTGATGAACTTTAAGCCTGTGAGTCTTCATGGATACATCATGGGAGAAAGCTTGCCCACAATCTGGACACTTGAAGGGCAGAATACCTGGAACATAAGTATCAACAAACATAATATTATATTGATATGCCCCACTCGACTAATGAAGGCCTTTTATTTCGCCTCCCGTCGAACTCCTTGATAAAACTTAATCCTACACGCTGATTGGCCGGCGTTCGGTAATACACCGGCCGATCTGAATTGAGTTATAAATCTGATGTGTTTAAATTTAATAGAAACCGAGTGATTGGTCTCATTGTTGGCCTGCTGGCCAGGCTGGCTGGATACTTGAAAACCTGTAACTTTGTACACTGTCAAATTGCTGGCCAGGATACTTGAAAACCTGTAACTTTGTACACTGTCAAATTGTATTGAATAAAATTGATTTATTATCGATATATTATATTTTCATTGAAACTGCATAAGCTGGTAGATGATTATAGCTTTACATACGTCATACAGTGGGTTAATTTTTGCAAGAAAGTCTAGTGCAGATTCTGTGCAATTTATTTGTATAGATTTCTTTTTAAGGTTTTGTTATTTTTTATATTTAAATGTAATTTATTATGCATATTCTGTGACTTATAGGTTGGTATGAGGCTGACCACCCATACTGTAAAAAATGGTTCACTTTGCCAGTGTCACCCCTGTTTCAGGGAAGGTCGGCAAAAGTTGTGGGGCTTATGTTCATTTGAGGTTTGAATTTTATTTGTAAGTACACAATCAGCATTTGTAAGCGCGAACTACACGTGTTTGTTTGTGGGCATACATCTGAGAGCTTTGAATGAATATATCCTTGCAACTTAGATTATAGATTATTATAGATGAGCCTGAATACCCATATCGCAAAAAATGGTTCACTTGACAAATGTTTCCCCTGTTTTTGAAAAGGTTGGCAAAAGTTGCAGGGCTTATGTTCATTACATGCCTTAATTTTAATTTGTAAGTTCACATGCAGCATTTATAAGCGCGAACCCACTCGTATCTTCAGGGGGGCATGCATTGAATATGAATTATAAAAGTTATTGTATCTGTGCAACTTAGATTATACATTCTAATTTTAAAAAAATCAAGTGCCACAACTATATGTTAGCGTGAAATGACATTTGCCAGCTTGTGGGTGAGCATTCTATTTTAATCATCAAAACTCTTTTTTGCAACTTTAGATTATAAATTAAGATAGCCATTGTTTATAAGGATTTTTCAAACTCAAATTCCTTGACTTAAGGGTTAGTATGAGGTTTACCACCCATATCGCATAAATGGGTTCACTTAACAAATGTTCCCCCTGTTTTTGAATAGGTCGGCAAAAGTTGCAGGGCTTATGGTCATGAAAGGCTGAATTTTTTATTTATTATTACACATGCGGCATTGAACAGCGCGAACTCACTCGTGTCTCCATGGGGGCGTGCATTGAATATGAAATATAAATGTTAATGCATCTATGCAACTTAGATTATATATTGTAATATTAAAAAGATTAAATGCCGCAAAAAGGATGGTTTCATATAAAAAGTTGACCCAATCGATCGTAATTATTTCAAAAAAATTCATGGTATTACTGGTTGAAGTATATTTTGAAATAAATAAAGAATATAGGTAGGTACTCAACAGAATTCAAAGGAAAAAATTTCGCCCAAACCATCTCGTCACATTCTTTTGTACCTTTATTTGTGCTTATAAATAAAATCCAAGCCTCTAATGAACATACACCCTAAAACTTTTGCCGACCTTCCCTGAAACAGGGGTGACATTGGCAAAGTGATCCATTTTTTACAGTTTGGGTGGTCAGCCTCATACCAACCTATAAGTCACGGAATATGCATAATAAATTACATTTAAATATAAAAAATAACAAAACCTTTAAAAGAAATCTATACAAATAAATTGCACAGAATCTGCACTAGACTTTCTTGCAAAAATTAACCCACTGTATGACGTATGTAAAGCTATAATCATCTACCAGCTTATGCAGTTTCAATGAAAATATAATATATCGATAATAAATCAATTTTATTCCACCGCAGTGTGTATGATAGGAGATTTTATTAGCACAACAATTTACATTACATCACAATAATATAGCAAGGAAACAAGAGAACAGGAAGTAGCTTCTCAACATAGACAATAATGACAGATCAGTAGGTAAGTATTAAAATTTAATTAATCATTGTAGGTAGGTATATATCTTTAGGTATTTCAACACTCTCCCGCAATGATTACATTATTTCATTCCTATTTTTCTTCATGTATGACAATTTCGCCGCTGATAGTCCTTTAGTCAATAAGTCCGCCTGTTGTCTCTCTGATGTCACATATTTCACAGTCATTCTATTTTCTTCAACTAATAGTCTTACAAAATGATACCTTGTCTCTATATGCTTTGATCGTTCATGGAATGTTGGATTTTTCATCAATTTGATTGCACTCTGGTTATCAATTAGCAATGTAGGAATCACGGTTTCATCTACTGCTTTGATTTCCTTAAGAGGGTGCTAGGAAATTTCTCGAAAACACAGTTTTTGACGTGGTTTTTTTTCAATAAATATGGACAAATATAAATTTTTGATAACTTTAAGTGTTAGTTAAACATTTCATTTGCAATATGCATCAAATAATATATGTCTATAAACGCTTTTATTACTTGAAAAAATATAAATTACGAACACCTTCTTGCGGTAAGTGGAAAACATACAATTTTTGAACCAGTTTTTCTGTAAATTGGTGGTGTTTTGAAATCTAAAAAAAAATTACAAATATACTTTATATCCTGTTTTAGTTCGTGGTGTGATTTAAAATGTGATTCAGATGAAGAAAACTGAATTAAAAAAAAAAATCTAGAAGCAAAAACGGACAAAAAAGTGTACATTGTATCTTCGAATAAAATCTCAAAAAATGGTTATTTGTGCCCAATTATTTTCAAATATTAAACAATATAATCTTGAGCTTAGTTGTATTTTTTTTCAAATTTTTTATTTCACAAGATGTATTTTTTATTATTATTTTACAAATGGCTTTTAAATGCGAGATTCGCGGGGTAAACCTCAGTCGAGCGCTAACGCTCACAGAAGGCGGGACCTGCGGCACTTTTTTTTTTTCGCTAAAACTATCTCATAACAAACCTTTGTTTCGTCGGCAAGTGATTTGCAACATTTTCGAAGCGAGAACATTTTACGATTTTCCATGTTACATTTTTACAAAAATATTATTTTTTGCAATCAACAATTTCTTAATAATACATTCCTTGACTTATAGGTTGGTATGAAGCTGACCACCCATACTGTACAAAGATGGTTAACTTTGCTAATGTCACCCCTGTTTCTGGGAAGGTCGACAAAAGTTGCAGGGCTTATGTTCAACTACTATGTGTGTGCTTGTGGGAATGTATTTAATATGAATCTGAAATGATATATATCTTTGCAACTTTAATTTAGATTAAGACTTTGATACTTAACTTAGAAATTTATTATTACTATTTTAGAAATAATCGGTCGACATTCTACTTCCTACGGATTTTACGCTAAAAAATAATTATAGTCATCAAGAAAGCGAAATTGCGAGAAAGGAAACGCAATTTTACAGTATGTAAAAACTAAATATTTACTAAGAAATTCTGCGTGTATGCACTATATTGACCACTTTTTTCATAAAATTCCTTGGAACCTTCACATATCCATAACATCTGTAGTTACGCTTACGAGTAACTAAAAACTTGTTTTTTTTTTATTTAATGTTTTTCAAAGTTCTAATGAATTAATAAAGTGGAAATACACAAACCATTACCAAGTCCCGTCACCAAAGTTCATCCAGCCCTACAGCAACTTGGTCTTGATTGAGAATCGACGCTTTCTTTAGCGACGACCAAGCTCGCTGGGGGCTCTTGGGGTGTGATTTACACAAAAACAGCGCTCGCAAAAATCATCCTGATAATTATTATTACTAAAAATATAATTTGCGAAACTATTGATTTATTGTTGAACATTTTTAGTTTGGGTGTTGAAGGATGGAAAAGGTTGAGTCTATCTGACCGGCATAAAAAAATGGCTGCCAAAAAGTGTACTGCAAGCTACTATGAGTAATAACATAGAGGAGCGGAAACTAACGTGCTGATTTGATACATACTGCAGTTGTCATAAGAATAAAATTCTTCACAATCTGAGCTAAGAATAAGCGTAAAATTCGTAATGTGAGAGTTGTTTTAAATATTTTTGAAATCAATTTCCTGTTTTCATAAGACACATTGGTCCAGTACCTACACATGCAAAAATTGCTCATGTAAAATTAGCTTAATGGTCTCTACGGCAAACAAGAACAAAGGCAGCGACATGCTACCACTTGCGTTTCTCTCCTGTCACACGTTGCAGTGGTTATAATGTGATAAAGTTAAAATATGAAATATGAAATGAAAAGTGATAAAGTTAAAATATGAAATATTGCCACGACTTTGGCGATCACAATATTTATAACGTGTGTTATCTGTCAACTCTAGTTATTTCCGGTCTAGTCGGCAGCCGTTATTTGAAATGGCACCAACATTCAAGATTTTTTTTTCGTTGTGCCGAGTTTTTTGTACACATGGAAATGCAACTGTGAAGTTCTTTGTTATTTTTATTACTAATGACCATTTTCGTAAGTAAGTTGAGACATATATATATATGTCTTTTTTGGTTAAAATAATTTCTAGTCCACAGATATTATAAGTTAATATACGTACCTTTCAAAAACTACAAAATAAGAGCTCCGAGTGCGCGGCTGTGGCATAGATAGGTATTAAGCGAACGCAGATTTTAAAATTAAAAATTTTCGAGAGCGCTCTTAAGTAGTCTGTCAAGCCATATAAGTGATTTTGCTGCTTCACTTGCAGCTACATATTCTGCTTCCATTGAACTTAAAGCGACACATCTTTGTAGTTTACTTTTCCACATTACTGGACTTCCACTAAATTTCATCAAAATACCACTTGTTGATTTTCTTGTTTCTTTCTCACCAGCGTGATCAGCATCACTATATACTTCAAGTCTTAAATGTTGCATATTCTTCTTAAATATGATTCCTTCTGATATAGTCCCCTTTATGTATCTTAAAATTCTCTTCAATAGATTGCAGTGAGCCACAGTAGGTTTGTCTTGTACTCTAGATGCAGTGTTCACAGCAAACATAATATCTGGTCTCGTTCCCGTAGCAAGATACATAAGGCTTCCAACTATTTCTCTGTACCTCTCGGCATTTTCTGCTTTGGGTGAATCTCCAGGCATCCATTCTGGCTCTATCGGTAATGATAACGCTTTACATTCCATCATTCCAAACTTGCCTAGTATTTTCTTAGCATAGGCAGATTGATTAATTTGAATTGAATCAGGAGAAATTTTTATTTGTAGTCCCAAATAATCATCAACATCATGATATGTCATTTCAAATTTTTTTCGTAATTTCTTTAGTAAATCATTTATAAAGTCAGGAAGACCAATGATAATTCCATCATCCACATGAAAAGCCATCATTAAGTATTCATTAAAATACAAGCATGGATCAGCAGCACTCTCCCGTAATCCCCATTCTTCTAAATAAGCTGTTAAGCATTTATACCAGCATTTTGAAGCTTGTTTCAGTCCATATAGACTACGCAGTAATTTGCATATGCGTTCTGATCCATCTTCAAATCCTCTCGGTTGTTTCATTTATACTTCTTCTTCCAATAGTCCATTGAGAAATGCAGTCTTCACATCAAATTGTTTTATCATCCAATCTCTTTGTAGAGCATAGGCAAGAAGTGTTCTCATTGTCTCAAAACATGCAACTGGACTAAAAGAATCCATGTAGTCTATACCAGGTCGTTGATTGAAACCCTTAGCAACTAATCTTGCTTTATATCTAATGATATTATTATTTGAGTCTGTCTTCACAGCATACACCCATCGATTTCCAATCAACTTACAGTTTGTTGGTATTTCTACAAGTTTCCACGTCTGGTTATGATAAAGCGAAGTCATTTCATCATTCATGGCTTCTTTCCATTTTTCAGAGTCATTGCTTTGAATCGCTTCATTAAAATCTGTTGGGATATCATTTATTAATAGAATTCTTGGAGTGTTTTCAAATCGCACAGGTTTTCTTATCTCTCTTCTATTTCTCAATTAATAACTCTTTCCTTCGTCTTCTACTTCTTCATCTGAATTTCCATTTTCTAAATCTTCTACAGATCTTGTAATAGTTTCTATTTCTTCTGTGTTAGGATCGAGATTTTTAACTTCAACATGATCATCAATAACAATCCCATCATGAGGCACATTCTCAATACTAGAAACTGTAATATTTTTGTTTGGTGATTCTATATTCTTCTGAGGAAATTTGACATCTCTGCATACAAATATTCTTTGTTTATCAGGAAAATATACCTTAAATCCACAATCAGAATAACCAACCATATATCCTTTGGATGATTTCGCATCAAATTTATGTCTTTTCTGTTCAGGAATCCAAGTATAACACAAAGAACCAAAAATCTTAAGTATTAATATTTGTCTTCTTGTTGAAAAACAATTCAATAGGTAGGTACCTTTCCTTTTTGTTTGGTTGGTGCTGTTCTATTCAATGTATATGTTGCTGCAAGTACTGCTTCTCCCCACAGTGATTTTGGAAGATGAGATGCAGACTTCAACCACGAACGAGCCATCTCACATAAGATTCGGTTCTCTCGCTCTGCTACTCCACATTGTTGTGTAGAATAGGGAGCAGTCAAGGACTGTTTCAATCCAATGCTTTGCGTGTACTTGTGGAGATCATTATTGTCAAATTCCTTTCCTCCATCTGTACGAAGTTCCTTAATCATCACTTGAGCTTGGTTTTTAACCATCTCTATAAAATAAGGTAACTTTTCTTTAACCTCATCTTTTTTTTTCAAAAGGTATGTCACTCTTAAGCTAGTATAATCATCCTTAAATATAAGATAATAGCGATGTCCATTTAGATCATTGACTTCCATTGGCCCACATATGTCAGCATACACTAGTTCCCCTGGCTTAGTTGTCTTCTCTATTCTTTCTCCGAATGTCATACGATGATGTTTTCCGAGCACACATCCTTTGCAAAAATTATTTTCAAATAAAGTATTTATGCCTCGCTCTTTTAGAAATGAATGTACATATTGTAACAATTATATAAAAGAAGGACACGCCTGAGCACAAGGCCAGGCTGGAGGGGGTAACGATAGGCTGGCGCGAGCAGTCTTGCAAAGCACGCACTCAGAGCAAGATCTAGTTACTTAATTAAAACACAAGTTCAACACAAGTTAGCCATACAGTTTATTTACACAGACTTTGTTACAATAGATTTATTTTAACACACTTATTTATTTCGTACAGATTACAGTTATTTTAAACCATATTGGTCGCCCTAGTAACTTACTAGGGCGACCAATATGGTTTAAAATAACTGTAATCTGTACGAAATAAATAAGTGTGTTAAAATAAATCTATTGTAACAAAGTCTGTGTAAATAAACTGTATGGCTAACTTGTGTTGAACTTGTGTTTTAATTAAGGACCCTCGGAAGAAACGTAACAAATGGTGTCGGTGTGAAGTTTAAAACCAAGTACTTAACCAAGTACCAAAAAAACTGTGCTTGAGATTATTAAAAAAAAAAAATCTGAATTGACAATGTTTTAAATATTAAAATATTTCGGGGACATTATAAAACTTGTAATTATTGTGCGTAACTAACTACCTAGGTACCTACAACATTCGCGAATTCAAAATTATTATTGACTATTATCATGACTTTCCGGTGCTAACAATTGACCAATTGTATAAGAGAGCGGCTCTCTACCAAGTTCATAAGGATTACTTTATCCACGGATATAATCCGGGGGATATTGTAATCCCGAGTGGTAGATCGCGTAGAGAGTCGCTTCTAATCAAAGTTCCTAGAAAGAATACAGCAACCGGCCAACATCACTACGATTATTTGGGTGTAAGGTGGTACAATGCACTTTTTTCCAGGTATGAGCATGATAAGCACGCAGATCCTAGGGCCATTAAGTACATGATCAGCAAATATTTTGTGAGGGTTTTTCTTCTGTCCTGCTGATTGACTCAATTAATAATTAACAGCCACTTTAATATGTTTACTTTTATTTCTTTCACAATGTATACACAATTAACCACAGCACAATATTAATTATAACAAAATTCACATGCTTCTGGCTCTCCCGCCAGGCAAGCTTCTTCCCTCTTTCTGCCTTCCTTTGTTTTCCTTTTCATTCAAATTCAAATCTCATGTTCCATTTTACCTAACAAACAAATCCATCTCGTTACAATACACCTCCTTCCTCTCATAAAAAAAAAACATTACCAATTTTTTTTTTTCTTTTAACAATGAGTAAATAATGTATCATAATGCTCAGCCGGCGCCACATATTTTGTTTTATTTTAAGGATAAATTTCAAAAATATGAAAATAAAAAAAAACCTGTTTCTGATACATTATTCAGTCATTAATACCTTTTTTAACAATACCAATTATTTTCATACTAAAATTAATATATATATTTTTTTTTTAACACAAATTTCATATTCAATATTATAAACAAATATTTGTTTTTTTTTAAATACTTAATTCAACAATTCAAAATAATCAAATAACAATACATAATAAACATTCACCAGTTAATTAATCAATTCATTAAAATAACTTTTTTTTTTTAAACATGTATCACATCTTTCCCAATATTTAAATTTATTTCAAATTTATTTTTCATTAATAAATTTATCAGTCCATCAATTTTTTTTAAAAAACTTTACCTTCATATGTAATACTTTGTTTAATTTATGTTTCATACCTTCATTCATGCAATATTTCATAATTCATTCTTTCACTGATCACTTTTATATCAACTTTCACCGTATCATTCATCACCTCAAATTTTTCATACACATGAAAATATGTTTTTTTTTTTTTTTAATCTAATTTGATTATGTCCTTGATGTGATATTTATTTATAACATTTGTGTCTATATCTTTTAATACATAGACTATCTTGCTAACTTTCTTTTCTATTCTGGCTTTGACAAATTTTGGAGCCAACTTTGTACAGAAGTATTTCCCTGCATTTGATTGTATGAAATTTTTACGCCATACAATATCCCCTTGATCATAGACACGATTTGATCTACCTTTATTATAATAATTTGCATTTTTATTATATGCATCCCATAAATTTTCTGTTACAATTTTGTATAATGTGTTTAATTCCTTCATTTTATCTTTATGCATTTCTCTATATTTATCTAATTCTTCCTTTGATTCTATTTCATCATTTACTATTTCACCATGAATTTCACCATTTAGTACAATCTCCCTACCTCTTGCTAATACATTAGGTGTGTATCCTGTTGCTAAATTGACTGTATTATTTATTATGCTTTGTACTGAATCTAAAAAAGTATCCCATTTTCTTTGTTCATTTTCAACAAAAATAGCTAATGTGTATCCTATTGTTCTATTATATGTCTCTACATTATTGCACATGGGAGTATATAAAGTTGTATAAAATATTTTCTGTACTCCATATGAGTACATAAAATCTTTAAATGCATTAGACTTTAAATTCTTTCCATTATCTGTTATTATCGTTTGCGGTACTCCTTCTGTTAAAAATATTTTATTTTCTATTAATTTTACTATTTCTTCTGTAGTAGCTCTTCTTAAAGGAAATAACCAACAATATTTGGTAAAAACATCTATTATTGATAATATATGTATATAACCTGTACTTGATTTTGGTAATGGTCCTATCAAATCAATACTCAGCATTTTTAACGGTCTATCCACTCTTTTTCTATTTTCCATTTTTCCTGCTGGAGGTAAATTATTCGGCTTATACATTTTACATTTTTGACATTTATTTATAAAACTTTTTATATCTGCATACATATTTTTCCAATAGTAACATCTTGATATGTATTTATAAGTTTTAAAAATACCTACATGTCCATTATCATGATGATTCTTTATTATAGTTAATCTATTGTCTATAATAGGTATCTCTTTCCAATTATATTCCTCTGTGAAAGGATTATCATCATTTATTAGTTTAAATAATTTATTATCTACCATTTTGAATTTTTTGTATTTGTATGGTGTTTTTGTACATCCTTCTGCGATATTATTATACCAAGGATCTGCAATATTTGAATTTATTACTTCCATTTCTTTAGTACCAGGAATCCTAGATAATACATCTGGCACTGTATGTTCTTTCCCTTTTCTATGCTCAATCTCGAATTCATACTGTGAAAGTCTCATGGCCCATCTTGCTAATCTACCTGTTGGATTTGATATTTTATTCAAGAATTTTAATGCCATATGATCAGTTATTACCTTGAATTTCATCCCATCTAGATAAGATCGAAAATGTTCTATTGAATCTACAATGGCAAGAAGCTCACGTTCTGATGTCGAATAGTTTTGTTCTCTAACTGTCAAACTTCTTGAAAAATATGCTATTGGCTTTTCGGACCCATTGATATTTTGGTTTAATACTGAAGCTACTTGATTTTTACTGGCATCAGTGTGTAAAAAAAAATCTTTTGTGAAATCCGGACATATTAATACAGGGGCTGTGCTTAAGGCTAATTTTAAATTATTAAATGCATCCTCAGATTCTTTTGACCAATTAAAATTGTTCTGACCTTTTTTACCTCTCAATAATTTATTTAGTGGATATGATATCTCACTGCAGTTTCGTATAACTTTTCTATAAAATCCTACCAAACCTAAAAACATTCGTAGTTGTTTTACATTTTTCGGTGAAGGATATTCCTCTATAATCTTGACTTTATTTGAATCTGGCCTTAATCCATTTTCATCAATAATGTATCCCAAATATTTTAAACTATCTTTGCAAAATTCACATTTTGAAAATTTTACCGTTAACCCTGCTTCTTGTAATATATTTTTAACTTGTTTTAATAAATTTAAATGTGAATTGAAATCTTCGTTAATAATAATTAAGTCATCGATATAACAAAATATGTTAGTATCAAATTTAGGTCCAAATAATTTGTCTAATAAACGCTGTGTTTCAGAACTTGAATTTTTTAAACCGAACGGCATTTTTGTGAATTGAAACAACCCTCTATTTGGTACGACGAAGGCAGTTTTTTCTTTGGACGATTCTTCTAGTGGAATTTGCCAAAACGCCTTGCTTAAATCTATTGAAGAGATATATTTGGCATTTCGTAAATTTGCTAAAACTTGATTTAAATTTGGAATGGGATAGTTATCTCGTTTTGTTACTCCATTGAGTCTTCTAGAGTCCAAACAAAATCTAGGCGTTCCATCCTTTTTAATTACAATCACAACAGGACTGGACCACGAAGATTTGGATTGTTCAACTATACCTTCTTTTAACATTTTATCTAACTCTGTGTTAACCTGTCTCTGTCTTGCTGGACTGAGTGGATAATACTTTTGTTTTATTGGAGGACCTTCTGTCTGAATTCTGTGTTCAATGAGGTTTGTGCATCCTAAGCCTATTTTTTCATAAGAGATGTCCTTGAAATCATTTTCTATTGTTTTTAATTGCTGTAATTGGTTATCTGTTAATTTAGTTCTATTTGTAATTTTACCTAATTCACTAATATTTTTGCTATTTGAATATGTAATTTTACTTATTAAACTCGGTTCTAATTCAAATTTTATCCAAAAATCTATTCCAAAAATTAAGTCTTGTTGTAAACCTTGTAAAACATAAAAATCTACATGTTTTATTTGATTGTCACATTTTACCTCTAAATTTATTTTACCAAGTATTTTTATATTTTTACCATTTGCTAACGAGATATTATCATGGGTTTTTATAATTTTGTAATTTCTTTGTAAAAAATAATCAAATGTTTTTTCATTGATTGCAGAAATAGATGCACCTGAATCTAGTAAACCTGTAAAGTTTTTGTTCTCAATATTTACTGTTAAAAATGGTCTTTTATCAAATTGTTTAGCAAAAATGAGTGGTGCAATTTGATAATTTTTATTAAAAATTTGAATGAAATTAAGCCAGCTCTTCATTTCTGATTTTTGTGTTTGTACTGAAGGCCGACTATCTACAAGTTTTTTGAATTACTATTGTATGTCGTATTTGTTCTGTTTTGTATATTTATATTTCTGTTCATTTTTGTTTTGTCTGTATAATCACTTTTTTTATTTTTAACAAAACAATCTTTTTGTACATGTCCTGTACGCTTACATGAGTAACAGATTACTGTGTGTTTTTTAAAATTTCCATTTTTTATAAAACAATTTCTTTCCACATGTCCTCTTTTATTACAAAAGTGGCATACTATATTATTTGTGAAACTTCTACATTTATTCTGTATGTAATCTAATTTTCTATTTTTAGTCCAACAATGTATTTCATCATGTCCTAATTTATTACAAAAATTGCATTTTTGCATTACATTTTTCTCTTCTGTGTCATTCATTACATTTAAATTTTTACATTCATTAAATTTTATAAATGATTCAAACTTGCTACATATTGTAGATAATTCCTCTGTATTTTTAATTTGAGATGTTGTCAGTAAAGTTGCATATTTTTCTGACAATCCATGAATTATTATGTCCATAAGTTCCTTATCGTGCATTCTTTTATTTAATAAATTATTTTTTGATTTTACCTTTAAAATATAAACAGATGCATTATCATGACCTTGTACCATATTTAAAATTTCTAATTTAAGATTCCTTTGAAAGTCATATTTTTCAAATTGTTGTAAGAATTTGGTTTTAAAAATTTTCCAATCAAATTCACAATTAATTGCTCTGTACCACGTTAACGGAAAATCTGTTAAAAATATAGGCATACACTCTACCAAATAATCTAATTTTAATTTGTAGACTTTGGCTAATTCTTCTAACCTTATTATAAATTCATTTGGTTCACTTTCACCATTAAAAGATATTTTTAACTTGAGAGGATCAAAATTTATGGACTCCATTGTGTTACTTTCTAAATCCTTTTTATTATTTATTTTTTTAGATTTCGTCATTTGCTGTATATTTTCAATTTATGCAATTAAAAAAAATCATTTCATTGAAAAAAAATTTTTCATACAAATTAAATATAACACCATCTATATATATTTATCTAAACTGATTTGAAACAAACTGGTTCATATCCATTCTTCATTCTCCCGCGACGTTCGATTTTTGAATTTCCATTCTTCTGAACGTAATGTAGGTAGTTTGAATTCTCTCACCTTCAATATTTTCAAACAGCGTTTCAAATCTTGTAATTTCTTGTTGTTAATTGTATAAGTCGATGTCTTCACTAGCTTTTAAACGTGTTGATGCTTTCCATTATGCTTTCACAACCATAAATCTGTCTAATTTTAATTATTTCATATTGTTTTGAATGTCATTTATTGGAATCGAATGTCATTTGTTTTTGTTTGAGAAAATTTTCTTCATAGGAATTTCATTTACAGATTTTTCTTTTACGTTGGGCGCCAAAATGTGAGGGTTTTTCTTCTGTCCTGCTGATTGACACAATTAATAATTAACAGCCACTTTAATATGTTTACTTTTATTTCTTTCACAATGTATACACAATTAACCACAGCACAATATTAATTATAACAAAATTCACATGCTTCTGGCTCTCCCGCCAGGCAAGCTTCTTCCCTCTTTCTGCCTTCCTTTGTTTTCCTTTTCATTCAAATTCAAATCTCATGTTCCATTTTACCTAACAAACAAATCCATCTCGTTACAATATGTAAATAGTTGAGTGTTTATATTTGATTGGTTTTTTGTATATTATTCTTATCATTATTATTTTTGTTATTTTTTTCATATATCTACATGTGTGTATATATGTATAATTCCTATTTCTGTATTTTCTATTTAAACATGTTACCTCTTTATGTTATTTTATTTTATTTTTTGTCTTTCTGTTTTTTGCTGAGTAAATGACTAAATGGTGTATATATTATTTTTGTTTTTTATGATTTTTATCTATTAAGTGATTAATTTTAAGTTAAGATAAGTTGGAATCCTCCCCAAAACACAAGCTATGCTTACTTTGGGGAGTATTTATTGTAATTAGATTTTTAAAATTTATTTTTATTGTAATACTTTGTACATATTGATAAAAAACAATAAAGACCTTATGAATTATGAATTATGAATGTACCTACGCTGTTGTTACTGACAGCCGAAGTGATATTGTGTTTGAAGCAGGTAAGTACCTACTTGTGCAAAACACTTTTGAAATAAAAATAAATTATTATTGTAAACAGTGAAAGAATTACAAAAACCCATATAGTTCGGCATTCCATTTAAATTTTGTTGTTTTCGTAAATAAATAAAAATAAAAAAAAATACAAATAAATTGAAGTGAAACATGGCCCAGTATATTGCCGTGTTGGACTTAAAAGTTTGTGAGCTAAAGGATGAGCTCATTGAACGCGACCTTGAAAGCACTGGCAACAAAAATGCCTTGCAGGCGAGGCTTATGGAAGCCCTGGAGAAAAATGGAGAAGACCCGAACGCCTTTGTTTTGTTATCGGGAAAGAATCGGGGCTTTGACGAGCTTAATCTCAGCATCATCGAGAGCTCCAAAAGTTTGAAGGAAGAGATGGCCGAGAGCTCCAAAAGTTTAAAGGAAGAGATGGCCGACAATTCCAGAACCCTGGAAGAGAAGCTGGGGACCCTTAAGAATGAGATGGCTGACAACTCTAAAGCCCTTGAGGCTCTGGCAGAGAATATGGCGGAGAGCAACAAAAATCTCAAGGAGGAACTGAGTGGGTTGATGGCGCAGAACTTGACCAGTCTCGAAGAAAAGCTCGATGAGAAGATTTCTGAAGGTTCCCGAGCGGTGATGGAAATTGAGGCACGTGTTGCAAGCCTTGAAAACCGTCTTCGTGCCGCCGGGAGTAGTGAAAAGCCTTTGCCGGATGATAAAACACGGCATGAACTTAACGAAGACACCGTGACTGGTAAAACCATTCCTACAAAACATGATTTACCAACTTTCGATGGGAAGTCATCCTGGGAAGGGTACATGACCCTATTCGAAACGGCAGCTATGTTGGGAAATTGGTCTCCACAGAGCAAGGCGTCCATGCTCAGCCTGTCACTTAGAGGAGATGCTCTGCGTGTGCTGCAGTCCATTCCTTTGGAAAACCGAGGGAATTATTTGGAGCTGAAGCAGCGCCTAGACATGCGCTTTGGGCACAAGTACCTGGAACAACTTTACAAATCCCAGCTAAATACCAGAGTACAGACAGCAAAGGAAAGTCTTCAAGAATTCGAGATGGACATTGCCCGACTAGTGAGAGATGCATACCCCTCAGCCCCTGACGACATTTATGAGAGTCTGGCCGTGGACAAATTCCTCAATGGACTGCATGAATGGGAGACACAACAAGCGGTGAAACTGGCCCACCCAAAGACACTTAATGAGGCTTTAACCCAAGCATTGGAGTTTGAGGCCATCAAACAATCGATCAGAGGACATGTCAAAGTACGCGGTGTTGATGCAGAAGAAGCCAAGCCACCTTCGATTGAAGAACTAATCGAAAAGGTGTTGGAACGGCTAAGGCCCAGGAGGCGAGGAATACGCTGCTGGAACTGCGGCCAACTGGGTCATCTGAGCATCAAATGTCCAAAACCCCAGAAACCCAAACCACAAGTCTCGGAAAACTAGAAAGGGTTAATGGGAAGGGGCAACTGTTGACCCGCGTTGGAGAGGCCCGGAAATCTGCTGCTATTGTCGCAACCTTGAAAGGTCGAGCTAGCAGCATCTTCATTAATGGCATGATAGATGGAAGGAACTGTGAACTACTGGTGGACACAGGAGCAACCAGGACGATTGTAAGACCAGACATAGCGACAAAGCAGAAGCAAATTTTACCAACAAGATGGTCTTTGCGTACAGCAACGGGAGAGTCAGCTCGAGTACACGGGGAGACGCTGGCAACCTTCCAGATTGGCAACATGACTATCGAACATCGAACCTTGGTGGCCAATATTGAAGAAGAAGTTATTATTGGGATGGATATGCTCACTAGACTTGGATGTAATCTGGACCTGAAGAAAGGGACCATAATTATTGGGAACGAAGAGATCATTATCCAAAAACGCAATGACATGGCCACTCGAGTAGTCGTAGCAGAGACTACAAAATTGAAAAAAAACTCCGAGATGATAGTACCAGCACGTTTTGACTCCAAGTGTGCAGAAGGACAGATTATTATGATGGAACCCGAGAAGATTGGCAAGATTGCAAAAGGAGTTCTAGTTGCCAGCGCAGTAATCCGCACACAAAAGATAGTCCCAATACGGGTGATGAACATAAATGATTATCCTATTACAATACACGAAGGCAGCACCCTGGGTAATTGCGTGATAATGACGTCCATTGTACGGAACGTGAAGAGTTCGAGCTACCAGGAAGGAAAGTTGCCTGGCCGATTAGATGAACTCACTCAAAGAGCTTGCCGAGAGCTTCCCGAAGAGGATGAATGGAAAGTAAAAAGTCTTCTTTGCCGATATCAAGACATCTTTGAGGATTCCAACGGTCCGTTGGGAAGAACCAAAATTGTACGACACTGCATTGACACTGGAGACTCAAGGCCAATTCGACAGGCACCACGAAGGCTACCCTTTGCCAAGCGCGAGGAAGCAGACACAATTATCCAAGACATGCAACGGGACGGCATCATCGAACCATCAAACAGCCCGTGGACATCACCAGTTGTGTTAGTCAAAAAAAAAGATGGAACGACAAGGTTTTGCGTTGACTATCGTCAGCTCAATGATGTCACAAAGAAAGACAGCTACCCTTTGCCCAGAATAGACGACACTTTGGACACTTTGACAGGATGTGAGATCTTCTCAACTCTCGATTTGAAGAGTGGATATTGGCAGGTGGAATTGAATCCAAAGGAAAAAGAGAAAACTGCCTTTTCGACAGGTTCTGGACTCTGGCAATTTACCGTTATGCCATTTGGGCTGTGCAATGCACCTGCTACGTTTGAACGCCTGATGGAAAGCGTGCTACGTGGATTATCCTGGGAAAAATGTCTAGTATATTTGGATGACATCATTATTCTTGGAAAAACTTTTGATGACCAGCTGAAGAATCTGGAACAGGTATTTCTAAAATTGCAAGAAGCCGGGCTAAAACTCAATCCAAAGAAATGTAACCTTTTTCAAAAACAAGTGAGCTATCTGGGGCACATAGTATCCGGAAAAGGGGTAGCAGTTGACCCAGAAAAGACTAGAGCTGTCAAAGACTGGCCAGTCCCGAGGGACAAGCATGAGGTCAGAAGCTTCCTGGGATTGTGTACCTACTACCGTCGATTTGTGCCAAGGTTTGCAGACATTTCTAAGCCATTGACTCGTCTCACCGAGGAGAAAAACAGCTTTGTATGGACAAATGACTGCCAACAGGCATTTGAAGAACTAAAAAAACGTCTTACTAGTGCGCCAATCTTGAGTTACCCCAGATATGAAGGGCAATTCATCCTAGACACAGATGCCAGTAATGTCGGTATTGGGGGAGTTCTTTCCCAAATTCAGGATGACCAAGAGACAGTGCTTGGATACTTCAGCAAAGTTCTATCAAAACCAGAGCGGAACTATTGCGTCACTAGAAGAGAACTCCTGGCTGTGGTTAAATCAGTGGAACATTTCCGGAAGTACCTTTATGGAAGGAAATTCTTGTTGCGGACAGACCATGCCGCTCTGATGTGGTTGTTGAAATTCAAAAACCCTGAGGGTCAAGTAGCCAGGTGGATGGAGAGACTCCAAGAATATGATTTTGATGCTGTACATCGAGCAGGAATTATCCATCGTAATGCCGACGCTTTGTCAAGAAGGCCTTGTCACGAAGACTGCAGACATTGCAGCAGAGTGGACACAAAGGCTGCTATAGTAAGCCGGACGACAGTCACGAGCGAGGATTGGAGAGAAGAAGAAATGAGGCAGGACCAAGAGAACGACCCAGAGCTGAAGTATCTAATACAATGGGTGCGAGAAAAACAAAGGCCAACCTGGGAACAAGTCGCCCCGTTATCACCAACCGTCAAATCGTATTGGGCTCAGTGGAACTCCATACAACTGGAAAATGGGATACTTAAACGAGCAATTGAAAACGAAGACGGTACAGTGAAGAAACTTCAGTTACTGGTACCAAAAGTGCGAGTCGCTGAAATCTTGAAGCTACTGCATGATGGGACGTCCGGTGGACACTTAGGAGTGAAAAAGACTCTGGAGAAACTGAGGGATCGGTTCTACTGGGTGAACTGCAAGGAAAATGTAAAAGATTGGTGCCGGAAATGCGTGACATGTGCCACAGCTAATGGACCCTTAAGAAAGAAGAGAGCCCCCATGCGCCAGTACAATGTTGGGAGCCCATTTGAAAGGATCGCTATTGACATCGCTGGTCCATACCCGACTACCGAAGATGGCAACAAGTACATTCTGGTGGCCATGGACTATTTCAGTAAATGGGTAGAAGCATACGCTTTACCCAACCAAGAAGCAGTTACGGTAGCAGAAGCGCTGGTGACCCAACTGATAAGCCGATTTGGAGTACCACTGGAACTGCACTCTGATCAAGGGCGGAACTTTGAGGCCACAGTATTCCAGCAAATGTGCGACTTGCTGGGGATCAAGAAGACGAGAACCACAGCCCTGCATCCACAGTCTGATGGGATGGTAGAAAGGATGAACCGGACGGTTGGGAGATATTTGGCAAAGCATGTGTCAAGTCATCATAGGGACTGGGACCGACATCTTCCCCTATTTCTTTTGGCTTATAGGTCTGCAGTTCACGAAACTACTGGCCAAACACCTGGGAGCATTCTTTTTGGGCGAGAACTGCGACTGCCATGTGACCTGAAGTTTGGGTGCCGACCGACTGAGGATCTTGCAGGAGAGGACTACGTCTCGGATCTCCGCAGGCGACTAGATGGTGCCCACGAGCAAGTGCGAGCAAACATCCGTGAGGCAAGTGGTCGGATGAAAGAGCGATACGACATCCGGGCTGAGGACGGTGGATACCAAGCTGGGGATTTAGTATGGCTGTTTGACCCAAAAAGGCGCCGAGGATACTCTCCAAAACTACAACGCTCATGGGATGGGCCGTATGAGGTCGTAAAACGCATCAATGACATCATCTACAAGATAAGGAAAGAGCCAAGCGGAAAACCACGGATTGTCCATTTTAACCGCCTCACACCATATCTGGGAAACAACCACGATGACAGCCCGGAGCAAAGAGCACGAAGGTGTGCCGGATTTAAGGGAGCAGCCACTTTTGATGATTTTTGGGTTGAAGCACAAGATGGGCGAAAAATTCGGCATGACATTACCAAAGAAGTCCAACAGGATCTTTTTGCTGTACCATCTAACTACGCCATGGCTTGTTGCACGGCTGAAGACCTGGACATGTCTCGCGGGGTTGCTGGAGCATTCCGTAATAAGTTCGGCAAGGTAACAACACCGGTGGAGTCGAGCGTCACGCATACTGCCTGGTGACAAGGATGACAGTTTCGGAGAAGACTGGTTATCAAGACCTGTGGGACAGCCTCGTGCATCTACGGGACCAACTGATGCAAGCCGGCATTTCCAAGCTGGCCGTACCAAAGATGGGTGGTGGACCAGCAGGACGAGACTGGAGGATCATCAGGAACATAATGGAAACAGTCTTCGAAAATACTGGCATCGAAATCCTGGTGTGCTGCGAGCAGCTGCAGAGAAGACACCCAGACGACCGGACGGTGGATTGTTACTTCTTCTCTAGAGCCGGATGCAGTCGAGGGACATCTTGCAGATACCGGCATGCTCCAGGTTCAAGACTGTTCCGGGACGGAACAGCCTAAGGAGGGGGCAATGTAACAATTATATAAAAGAAGGACACGCCTGAGCACAAGGCCAGGCTGGAGGGGGTAACGATAGGCTGGCGCGAGCAGTCTTGCAAAGCACGCACTCAGAGCAAGATCTAGTTACTAGGGCGACCAATATGGTTTAAAATAACTGTAATCTGTACGAAATAAATAAGTGTGTTAAAATAAATCTATTGTAACAAAGTCTGTGTAAATAAACTGTATGGCTAACTTGTGTTGAACTTGTGTTTTAATTAAGGACCCTCGGAAGAAACGTAACAATATCTTTTGTTTTGGTGTCCTTATTTCTCATGCCAGCTTTGAAGTGTATTGTCATCATTAGCAAGAATATTTGCAGTCTCTGGACGAATAACCCTCATAATTTGTTGATATAGTGCATTGGTTTCCTTCGATATAGCGATGGCAATTGTTTTGTTATTTCTTGCAAATGACCATATTTTTCCATCACATCTAACGTTTTGATCAATTCCTTTTTCTCCAGCCTTCTTTACAGAATACACGTTGCAAGAGCCATCAGGACAATACCAAACATCTTCTAAGTATCGCTGTGTCCATCATTTTCCATCAAATACTTTTACGTCTATATTACCACTACCTACAGCAATTACTGTCACTCCATTTTTGGCAACATTCAATGATCTTGGAGTTATGAATTCTTTGAAAGAGCTGAACCATTCTCGTCTATTTGTTATATGATGTGTTGCACCACTGTCAACATACCACTCATCACAGCTCAATTCTTTTACATCCAATACTTCCTTATAAGTTTTATTCATCTTTTCATTATTTTGAGTTGACATCATCATCGCACTGTCATGTGCTTTGTTTGTGGTACACTCAGTTGATTTATGTCCTCTTTTCTTGCATTTAAAACAAACTATACCAATCTGACACTGTTTTGAAAAATGACCCTTTTTTCCACATGAATAACATCTCTTTTCAGGTCCAAACTTTGAATTATTTTTATGCTCAGTATTCCATTTCTGTTTTTGGACTGGTTTTTCCATTTTTAATTTTGAGAACATGGCAGTAGCAGTCTCTGTTTTTGTTTCCTTCCTTCCGGTAATTCTCAATTCATAATTCAAGCATCTTCTTTGAAGTTTACTCCACGACTTCTCTTCAGCAGAAAAATGTGGCATTACAAGTCAGCTGATTGGGATGGTCTAAAAGCACTCTTTGAATTGTCTCTTCCAATTGGAAGGTTGCAACTGTTCATCCCATCCCTAAAAAAGGGAAACGCTCTGATCCTGCGAACTATCGTCCCATTGCAGTTACTTCCTTACTATCCAAAGTAATGGAAAGGATCATCAATGAGAAGCTCATGACGTATTTGGAGACCCACAAATTGCTCAGCGACCATCAATATGGCTTCCGCCGCAATCGTTCTAGTGGGGACTTACTTACTTTTGTGACACACATCTGGGGTCAACGCCTCGATCAGCTGGGCGAAACTCAGACTATCGCACTAGATATATCCAAAGCCTTCGACAGGGTATGGCACTCCAGCCTCCTAAACAAACTGACGGCTTTTGGACTTCCACCTCCACTAGTCCAATGGATATCTAGCTTTCTGAAAGGCAGATCTATTCAGACGGTTATAGATGGCTGTACATCGGGTCAGCTATCGATCAACTCTGGTGTCCCCCAAGGATCTGTCCTATCTCCAACACTATTTCTTCTGCACATCAATGACCTTCTGTCCTGTGCATCGATTCACTCCTACGCTGATGATAGTACCATTCACGATGGCTTCTTATTTGATAAACCCCAAAGCATCTCAACCCTTTCAGATGCCCGCAAACATTTAACATCAAAGATCAACACTGACCTCAAAGCTGTCAGCCACTGGGGAGCTGACAATCTCGTTGAATTTAATGTTAAAAAAACGTAGGCTTGTCAGATATCCCTGAAAAGGGCTCCAAACCCCAATTTCCCAACTTTTGACAACGTCCCCTTACCCAACCAAAACCACTTAGATCTTCTCGGTGTTTCTCTTTCATCAGAGCTGAAATATCAAGACGCCATCTCATCTCAAACCACTTCGGCCTTCCTGCGACTAGGCGTACTATATAGAGCTCGTAGATTTTTTACTTCAGCTCAACTGCTGACTCTATATAAATCCCAAATCCGTCCAATTATAGAGTATAACAGCCATCTCTGGTCCGGTATACCAAAGAGGCTGTGTGACCAACTTGACTCTGTGCAAAGAAGAGCGGTGAAGCTGATTGATGATCCCATTCTCACAGCCAACCTACATTCTCTTGAGCACAGGAGGAAAGTTGGAATGATCAGTCTCTTCTATAGGTACTACAACGGCGTCTGCTCTGATAAAATATCCTCACTTATACCCCCTCCTCTCGTCACAACAAGGGCAACTCGTAGAACGGCTCACATTCAACCATTTGCAGTCGATATCAAAACTATGAGAACTTGGTGTTTTCACAACTCATTCCTCTGCCAAACTGCCCGCTTATGGAATGAGTTACCGGTATCTGTGTTTCCATCCCAATTTAAACTTGCCCTTTTCAAATCCAATATCAATCGCCATTTCCTCTTAGTGTGTCAAAACAAAACAACGCCACACACACCACAGCACTGCGCAGCTAACGGCCCTGCAACCGGACATGGACAACTGCCACATCACCAACACCTCTGCGGCACTATAACAAGTGTCATAGACCCTTAGAGTCTCTCGAATCTAGGGAGTCTCCCGCATAGGCTTTCTTAAAAAAAAAAAAAATCATGCCAAGTTACATAAATGTAATCATAATCTTTTGGAAGAGATTGTAACAACCTTGCACACAGGTCCTCCTCGTCTATGGGTTTATTTAAAAGCATCATCTTTGTTTCTATGTCATCAAATTTTTCTAAATGTCCTTGCATACCTTTTTCGGCTTCCCAGTTTATGTTATGGAATTTATTCCTCAAAATGTCTATGTTTTCACTGGATTGTACATTATAAATCTGTTTTAATTTGTTCCAAATTTCTTCTGCTGTTCTGCATCCAGCTATTCTCAGAAGTGGAGCTGTGTGCAGCGATAATATAATAATCTTTTTCTACTCCCATTTGGTAATTTACTAATTACAAAACGGCTAACGCAATCACAATGCCATACATTTCTACACCCGTTGCATAATGTTACATTATGCAACCAGTAACCGTGTTAAAATGAACATGTGCGCATGCGCATTGTCAGAATTGGAACCATTTTTTAATTTCAAATGTCAACCTTGTATGGGGGTATGAAGACCTGTCAATCCAAGATGGCCGCAAGCGATCAGCTGATTAGGCTTCATACAATATTAGTGATATTCGGTAGGTAGGAATTACCGTGGTGATGAGACTTTCAGCCCTGTTCAGATGAAAATAAATAAGTATATTTTATGTGTAGAGTCAAATAAAAATTGTTAATAGTGCTAAAATTTATCGAATTTATTTATCGGATTGCTCCAAATAAAGCTTTCCTTTTTTCAATGGAAAATAAAAGGCTTGAAAGGAAAACAATACAAAAAATTTCACCGCAAAAAATAAACAAACTCAAAAAGTTACTTGGTTAATAGGTGAGTATGAGGTTGATCACCTATGCTGTACAAATTTGGTTCACCTGCCAATACAACTGCAGGGCATATGTTTATTTGAGTTTTGGGTTTGAATGTTTAAGCTTATATGCAGGATGTAAAAGCGCGACCTTATACATATGTGTCGGCTTGTGGGCATGAATTCAATATGAAACCTAAATATAATTTATTTTTACAACTTAGGTAAGATTAGATAATCGAAGGGAATGATAAATCACACGTTTTGACAAAGGTAAGGTTTTAATTACTTCAAATGGACGAGTACATTATAATGACTATTATTCACTATTTTGTTAATTCTCTCATGGTCGTAGAAAAAGTATTGTATGCCACTGCACGTAATTAGTCTTTGTAACACTCGTGCTTTCTATTGTGCCATTCGGCTGCGCCTCATGGCACAAACTAGCACTCGTGTTACAAAGACTATCATTACTTGGCAGTGGCATAAATAACTATTTTGGCTTTGCCATTCTGTTTCGTCCATAATTTTAAGGCATCAATTTTTCCATCGTCATCTGGTTTTTCAAACGCTCCATCCAATCCAACAGATTCTCACTTTCTAGGCATGCTCTGATTGTTATGCTCCAAGTCATCCAGTTTTCTTCACCTTTTAATTTCTCCATCGCTTTAACGAGATGTTTACGATTCGAGCGCTGACGAAATAATGAGACCTAAACCGAGCATTACAATTGCACGCGGATCGAGGTCAGCGCTTCAGTCCAAAAAATAGGGGACATTATTTTGGTCTGGACTTCATCTCTATACCTTATAACTCTATGAAAGTAGTAGATAGATAGATAGATATCCACAGGCACGTCCACAGATGGTGCTGGTTTGGCTCAGGAATTGATAAATCTGCTCAAAATGGGTGGATTTAATTTAGTCAAATTTATCAGCAATTCAGCAGAAGTTCTGAATGCCATCCCACCACCTAAAACCAGTTGCACCGCATTAGAAACTTTTAGAAATAAGTTACCGCTTTTACATAATTTTGAAATACCTCGTTTTTTCGGTATCGATGCAGATACGCAACGCGTACTTCTTTTAAGCTTGTCTGATGCAAGTGAACGGGAATATGGAGCGGTTTCTTACTTCTGTGTTGTGGTTCCCGGTGAACCTAATCGAGTCACGCTTGCAAAAACGCATTTCAACAAATTGCGAAACTTTATCAAGTCTTAGTCCTTCCGCGAGGCTTTGAAAGATGAAGTGGTGACCAGGGTAGTGGATAGGAAGATGAATCCACCCAGCGCTCCACATTTTGGTGGGGTCTGGGAGACCAATATACGAAGTGTAAAGCTTCACCTTCAACGCGTCATAGGAGAGACCTTGCTCACCTATGAAGAAATGTACACGTTGTTTAATTCACGTCCTCTCACAGCCTTGAGTACTGATCCTTCTGAGCCCGTTGCCTTAACGCCAGCTCATTTTCTGACTTTAGGACCTTTGCGTTCGTTTCACTCGGCCCATGGAGTTATTTGTGAGAGCAATAATAATATATTGCAGCTTAAAAATTTACTGGATTGCTTACTTCGTGGGTACTGGAAACGGTGGCGAAATGAGTTCCTCACCGAAATACTGGCGCGCAAGAAGGGGAACACTCCATCGAACCCATTGCAGAGGGGCGTTGTTGTTATTGTGCGTGATGACAAGTCCCCTCCACTCAGATGGCCGTTGGGCGTAGTGGAGGATCTCCACGCTGGATCGGACGGAGTCGTGAGGGTGGTGACTCGTATGCTCAAACCCTCCTCGTACCCGTCCTGTATGTATGTGTCAGAAGGACCCACAGCACATGGACGCTCATGCAAAGCTATATATTTTCTGAAGTGGCGAAAGGCCTTCCCGTGAAGTGAAAGCAACAGCACGACAAAACAAGAACCTCTAGGTCAGAGGCGTGCCCATGACTCTAAAAGTAAATGGTTCGATGTTACTGAAGCTAATAGCATACCTCGGGTGGCACTCCTTGTGGGATTGTTGCTAGATCACGAGTAGCGTGAATAATGATACACATAATACGAAATAATTAGTGTGCGCACAAAAAAAGGCACATACGTGTGACCAGTGGCAAAACTTTGCCCTCTCCCTACTCAATAACATTATACGTTTCGTTCGCCACGTCAACCTTGACGAAGGCGCATCATTGTAGTTTTAGGTTTAACTTACTTTTCATGTTGTTTAGTTGTAAAACCTGTATGTTTACTCATTTATAGTTATTTACGTCAGCATTGCGAAATTATGCGATAATTCTTGTATCTAGGATTTTTTTTCTCTCTTTTCCATCTTTTACATTTATTTACTCGATCGTTCGTTGCATCCGCACTTTACGCCAATTTGATCCAACCTCTGATCCTTTCCCCTCTCTCTCCCTCTCGTTTTTTTTCTTTAGGGTGAACACCCTAAGGCCGAAAGGATGGTAGAGACGAAATATTAGGTATTTGGTTTGGTGAATTTTGGGCAATCCATTTTTGTATGCTGGCAATTCACCTTCCTGTATCGGGCGGGCAGGTACTCGCACGCGAACAGTACGAATTACGACGCGACAGCCGCAACACCGCATCACCCATATTTCAACCTTTTACCTGCCGCACGCGCCAGCAGAGAATAAAAAGTGCATCAACATCAAAGCCATCCATCAGGAATTACCCGGCCGGGAACAATCCAAATCAGCATATTGGTGAGTCAGCTTTTACTATTCCATGTGCTGAAAGTTTCGTCTCGACCCCTTGAGACTCTCGCGCCATTGGGAATCTACAAATTGTGAGATTGATCCCTCTAGGGAAGAAACGAAATACAGTCCGCTTCCGCATTCGCCCAACCAGTGAATCCTTAATCTTACACATCTTTGCAACTTAGATTAGATTAGTATTTTAAGTACCTTGTGAACGCGTTTCTTGTGCATTCGTAAACTGTTTGAGCTCCTAGACTGGTAGCCACACTGGTCACAGTATTGCATGTCGTCTGTGTGTGTTGAGCGGATGTGGTTGTCCATATGCTTGCGGTTCATGGTGCTTGCCAGCGGCATGGTGTACACACAGAATGGACAAATGTCCCACAGCCCACTGGCGCTCTCTCCCGTGTGGAACTCTTTCACATGTGAGGCCCTGCCAATGACACTTCTGAACTCCAACTGAAACAATAAATACACAATAGGGTATTTGCACTTTTTTATTTTATTTCATAAAATGGTAGGCTATATTTTTTTAAATGCATTTGCGTTTTTAAAAAAATTATATGTGCCTTAGTTTTTAAATTATAGCTCTTTAAAATTTGCGTATTTTCCATTTCCGCTAAAACAGGTCATTGCTTTATTCGGGCGGATATGACGTCAGATCTTCGGAGTTTAGGTGTCAAATGGCCCAGGTAGTCGGTTTGACAGCAACGTTTGTCGTCAAAATGACGACACACGTCCCTAACCGTTTACATTGCTTTTTTGGCGGGTTGTAAATTCTCCGCATTTTATTTTTCAAAATTATCAATGATATCTTTATTTTTACTACTTAAAAAATATATGGTTGTGATCCTTGAAATGTACTCTACACAACCATATTATTTTCAACCGTTTTCCCTACCACTGCAACTTCCCTATTCTGTACTAGTGTTAACTACTACATACATACAGCTTCAGTTGTATTGAAATTATGACTTTCAGGCCTGCCTTTACACAGGCTAAGTGACATCACATTGTTATCTGCCAAGTCCATTACGATGTTAAACATTCCCATAGATTGTTCTTCATTGCCATAAAAGAGACATGACTCTGAATGACTTTGAATTAATTAAATAATATTAGGATGATTTATTTGGTAAGCGCTTTTTTTTGTGTGAATGACACCTCAAAAGCCCTCTGTGAGCTTGGTTGTCGCTATAGAAAGCGCCAATTCTCAAACAAGACCCAATTATTGTAAGGCTGGATGGGCCTTTGGGGACCGGTCTTTGGTAAAAGGTATATAATTTTTTGAACCCAGCGAAGAGCATATAATGATAATGTAAATGATAGACTTTTTGTGCTCTGCCGGGATTCAAACCCACGACCTTCCATTTTCAAGTCTGAAGTGTTACCACTAGACTACAGACCGGATATGACCCAGATAAAAGTCTGAAAAATTTGACTTAGTCACACATCCCGACATTTACTTTATTGTTCAAGTTTCTTTTTATACAGAAGACTAAGTTGGCATGTGAAGAATTAATCACGTAAGTTTCATTGCCATCTATTCAGTAGTTTCTGTTTCAGTAGTAGGAGTCCATACGAGACAAACATACCTACATCCTGAATTGTTTTTGTGTTTTTTCGGGTTAGACCATGGTCTATCATATAGACCATGGTCTAACCCGAAAAAACACAAAAACAATTCAGTAGTTAATACCGACCATGAAAGTGTTAGTGAAAGTTTAAAACTTTATTTAATACCTACATCCGTTTGATTTTATTTAAATAGAAGAAGAAGAATACATTATTGATTTGTAGGCAGTGGTGCATATTACCTGGCAGCCTTCCGCTTGACAGAACAATGGTGTTGCAACAGAATGCTCCTGATTGATTTCCTTGTTGTGGGACATCTTGTGCAGTTTAAAATCCTTTACAGACGTGCATACATAAGGACATCCTATACAAGAGAATTCAGTGTCTTCGTCTGAAATTATAAGGAATACAAATCAGAAGAATATGCACCTACCTCCCACAAAACACAGTTTCTATGATAAATCTTTTGTAAGCATTTCCAGGCTTTTCACTTCAATGGTAATCAATCTACAAGCTCAGACATTGTTTAAGAGGCTCAAATAAGATTTTTAAATAGATCTTGTCTAAGACAAAGTGTCATCTGATAATAAAACTTGTCACCCAGGCTTTGAGCAAAACACAAGAATATTCATCATACATCAAATAAAATAATAATCGTTTAGCTCTGCTGTGGACTTCTACCAAACTCAATGCACCATTCATTCTAAATGAACTACCATTATACAGACACTTGTCTCCTAATTACCTCTCAGGTCAAACCTCTCAAAGACTAAAGAAGGCCCTGACAACAACAGTAAGAGGGTTTCATACAAGAATATTTACTTTTTGATTTACCTGAACAGTAGTCCTTGTCAATACCAAATGTGTGCACCTGCATCTCTTCATTCTCAATAACTGCATCACCATCTTGGTTGCCCACATCAACTGAGAAATCCTCATTTAAGTAATTATCATTTTCCAAAATTAATTCTTCTTGCTTGATAAACGCAATACTGAGTAATTCAAGACCATCAGCACCTACAATAATGTTCTCTTCTCGGGGCTCAAAGTCACCTTCCAGAACATCAACGCTTTCAGTTTTGACACTTGCAATCTCAGGTTGTATGTCTATATCAGTTTCAGTCATCCGGCTTTCAGTAAAATGAAAAGGTAACTCAGGTTTGATGTTGATCTGGGCATCATTGTAGATTTTAAATATTTTCTCATTATATTCAAGGCACTTCAGACGGAACGTGTAAGATTTCTCCAAGAGCCTGATGCATGTGGTACAGATGCACTGGGGCAGACAGTCATTTGCAATCTCTATATCACAACACAGGAATATCTTCTTGACGTACTCAGACTCATTTGACCTTTTTATGGATTCAAATTCATTTTTATTCAATCTGCACATACACAAACGGCAAATATTTTTAAAGTATTCTTTGTAATCAGTTCCAACTTGCATTTCTTCTATAGTCTCCTTATTCTCATTTGTTTCACAGTCTTCAATTTGGGGTGGGCTTTTGCATCCTGAATTCCTGTAATAATTAAAAAAAATTGAGGAAAGATAAAAGAGTTAAATGACATTGCACAGTTAGATGAAAATATTAATATATCCTCAAAACTGCTTAAAACCAAGGATTTTCTTTTTGTATATTTTTTCCCCTCTATAATCATCCAGGTTAATAACAGTTCCTTGAAAACATTGAATGATACATCCATCATTTGACAAAAAAATCTATACTATAAAACCAAAACCACGTTTGTTGGTAATGCGATAAAATGGTGAAGGACTAAACGGTTTTGGCTGTCTTTCGTTTCAAAATAAAGTACGTAATCTGGGAAGGGTTTAAGCGTACAAAAAAGTTGGTAAAATAACGCAGAACATGTTTAAATTTGTGAAATGCTGAACGTCGTTTTTATATGGGAATTGATCATTTCCAACTTCATCTAATTGACAGATTTTTGTTCCATATTCAAATTTCATTAAATGTGTTCGGTTTGAAATATTGTGAGAGGTTAAACAAAATCAAATTAATAAAATAAACTGGTAGGTACAAAATTTGAAAATGGAATAAAAAATCATATTATTCATCAACAGCCTTTACCAAATAGAACTCTTTTTTAAAAAATGGAATTTAGCTTTTCAACTGTCAAAGTCATGAAAAGCGTTCAAGGTTAAATAAATAATATCTCAGTTACAAATATATGCACACATTTAAGGTTCATATTGAATGGATGCCCAAAAGGAAACACATGTTAGTTTGTGCATACACATAATGCATGTATATTTTCAAAATAAGACCCAAACGCAATTCCCAAATGATTCAGATTAACATAAAAACTGTGCAACTTAGTGAAACAATTTGTACACCAACTTATAAGTCGAGGACCTGTAATCTAAGTTGCATAAAAACATAAGGTGACACCTGAATGCATCTAAATCAAATATTGTTGGTTAACGTATCACTCGAGAATGACTGAACCGATTTGTTTTTTCATTCTACTTATGATGTTTGTAATCTGGAACAGATGTATGGATAAAAAAGATTGAAAAAGTATCATTGAAGATGTTCAAATTTGTGAAAAGTTCAACATTGTTCATTAATGGGATTTGGTTTAGCATATATACTGCATCGTCTGCATCTATTTAAAAATTAAATACTCATCCCATATTGGGCAAATTCTTAGAAAACATGTAAATTACCTTTGAGATGGATCGTGTGAAATTCGATGTGAATCAGATTACTCAAAATATTTTTTTCTAAGTATGAGGGATGTTGCTCTTTTTGCCTGGCTAAAAGGAAAGGTTGTAACTTTTTTTTTTTGAAATGTTACATTAAAGATTGTCATAGACCAGATAACCTGAATGCAATTTTTCATATTGGAATTTTAAATGTGTCAGAAAGCCACATTTCAACATTCTTATATCCAAATATATTTAATCTAAGTTGCAAAGATATATTGACATTTAAGACTCATAATAAATACATGCCCAAAAACAAGCACATGTAAGTACACGCTTACACATGCTGCATGTGTACATAAACTTTGCAACTCCTGCCACTTTCGCTGAAACCGGAGGGGCATTGGCAAAAGTGAACCAAGTTTTACTACATAATCGATCTTCTTACTTAATATTCAATTTTCCATGTGCAAACTTTATCTAGAATTGTTCGTACAAGGTAACAAATCAAAGCAAAAATGAACTAAATTAAGAAAATATAAAGTTGGATCATCAGTAGATCATGAAAAAAGGATTGCATTTTTTCCGAATCTAAGTTGCAAAGGTATTGGGGATTCACATTATATGCATTCTCACAAACACACACGTATAAGTACGCGCTTGCACATGCCGCATGTGAACCTACAACATTAAAACCCAAATCTCAAATGAACAAACACCCTGCAACTCTGGCCGACTTTTCCTGAAACAGGAGTGATATTGGCAAAGTGAACTATTTTCTACAGCATGAGTGGTCAGCCGCATACCATCCTATAATTTAAGGAGCATATACACAATGATCTAAATCTAAGTTGCAAAGATATTAAATGCATTTGCACACACAAAATTTCGCGCTAATACATGCCGCATGTGGACCTACAAAAAAAAACCTAATCTGAAATGAACATAAGCCCTGCAACTCTTGCCGACATTCCCTGAAACAGGGGTGGCATTGGCAAAGTAAATCATTTTCGTCAGCCCCAAACCAACGTATAAGTCACGGAACATACACAATAAATTACATTTTTAAAATCAATAAACAAAAATATATATGGACATCCTAAAATACCCAAAACATCCAAATCTACCCTAAATTATCTTATTGATTTTACTTCTTCTAATATCAATCAATATGTATACACTATACATCAACGATTGAAAATAGCTTTATTTAAACCATCATTCAAAACCTATACTTAAATGATAAATTAATTATTTTTGAAATGAACACAGAAAAGGTTTCCTTCTGCCCAATAGAATGACAGCATTCTTTTATTGGTATTAAGCAATGAAATTATGCTTGAAATACCAATTACAGTGTGAAAATGACAAAATATACAAAACTTTCATATAAACCTCCACAAATTTGAAAAGGCTACAACATCTCTCATAACTGCAATCCATAGTTCTTCAATATCTTTAAATGAGGCCAATTTCATTTGATATAATGTCCATGAAAATATGCACGCTCAATTGTTTCAAGTTATTGGGCTATTCCGTCTCACTAAAAAAAATACAATCTCCAGAATAAGATTCCTTCTCTCATCGTTTCCATTTTCTGAAGAACAGCTGTTCCCAAATTTACAAATTCACAAAACTATTGTATCTCATTTACAAAAAAAAGGCAGGATAAAATCTGCTGGGTCAGCTAATAATTTAATATAATATAACATGCCAAATGAACTTGTTTATTTAACTAGAGTATTTTTTTTGTTTCAATAGCCTGCCTAGAGTGGGTTGAGGGAGCTCACTTTTGGCACTTTGCTCACAACAAAATATCCCAAACAATCACAAGCTTATGAAAGTGACTAGACAACTGCCAAAACACAAACATTTCAGAAAATCTGAGGTGTACTAGTTCTTGTTATTGTAAGAATGGCAGTTGATGTCCTCATGTGAAATGGTGGCGACTGGCGGGACAGTTGATGTCCCGATCCCATCGATCTAAATAAAAGATATAGATGGAGCATCTGAGCCGAATTGCGTACCAAAAAAGAGTACGCCCTAGGGGGCACTGTTCAGACAAACAAGATCTTGTTATATTCAGTTTCCAAGCAACCGTCATGTTACGGCGTTAATAACTTATGTCTCAATTTTTCATTGTTTACCTATTATTCCATTTCTCGGTACATTTGGTTCTATGGAAAAAAATTAGACGTACCACCCATGGATGGATGTCGTGGTAGAGGAAGACCGAGAAAGGTATGGATGGACCAAATATCCGAAATTGCGAATGAATGGAATATCCAGAGTCATAATAAAAGAAGAGCTTGTATGAAGAAGGTTATGACTCTGGAGGAAATGAAAGAAGTATGCAAGGATAGAAAGAAATGGCGGTTGATCTGTGATGTTGGCGGCTAGGGTTGGTTAAAGTGAAATTGGTTTTATGATTTAGTTTTTTATGTTCATGTATATATTGTAATTTTTATTCTTTGATTTAAAAAATGTAATTTGTCATGTATGTTCCTTGACTTATAGGTTGTTATGCGGCTGACCACCTATAATATAAAAATTGGTTCACTTTGCCAATGTCACCCCTGTTTCAGGGAAGGACGGCAAGAGTTGCAAGGCTTATGTTCATTTGAGATTGGGTTTTTATATTGTAGGTCCACATGCGGCATGTGTTAGCGCGAAATTATACATGTCTGCTTGTGGGAATGCATTTAGTATGAATCTTAAGTGATATATATCTTTGCAGCTTAGATTAGATTAGATTAGACCCATACCTAATGCAAAAATGGTTCATTGGTTTTCATGAGTTCAGAATACGGGGCGGCCATTATTTATGAATCTTGATCTTGGGCACTCGAGATTTCCTTTGAAAATTGGGAATATAATATACCCTGCACACAAATGAGATAAATATTAGGTCCTTACATATGAAATTGGCGTTTTCTCATACTGGCCACTTTGATTGCAGATATCTCCTCTTCGGTTAGGAATTTGAAATTCAAATTTATACATACATTTACTCATTTATTTGTGTTTCGAAAATTGGTATCCATTTTTCGTTACTCAATTGTTTTTTTCTTTGCGTCACTCATTTTACAAAATGGAAAACTTGAAATATTGCGTTATTTACGAGTACGAGTTCCACCGTGGCACCAGTGCTGCAGAAACGGCTCGAAGGATTAATGATGTGTATGGCGACGGTTTTGCAAAAGAAAACACAGTGCGTTTTTGGTTCCAACGTTTTCGTTCTGGAAATTTCGACCTGCAGAACAAGCCTCGTGGACAGCTGGAGACCAAAGTTGATAATGAGGAATTGAAGACTATTGTGGAAGCGGATCCATCGCAAACCACGTCCGAGTTAGCTGCAGGCTGCGAAGTTAGTGATAAAACTGTTTTAATCCACTTGAAGCAAATTGGAAAGGTGAAAAAGCTTGAAAGGTGGGTACCTCACGAATTGAGTGAAGCAAATCAACAAACGCGCGTCGACTGCTGCGTTACATTACTCAACCGGCACAATAATGAAGGGATTATAAATCAAATCATTACCTGTAATGAAAAATGGATCCTGTACGAAAAATGTGAACTGCCTACATTTTGCAATATTTTAAACATAAAAATGTAATATTTTTTAGGGTTTGGTAGTTTTTTTTTTCAAAATTATCAATGATATCTTTATTTTTACTACTTAAAAAATATATGGTTGTGATCCTTGAAATGTACTCTACACAACCATATTATTTTCAACCGTTTTCCCTACCACTGCAACTTCCCTATTCTGTACTAGTGTTAACTACTACATACATACAGCTTCAGTTGTATTGAAATTATGACTTTCAGGCCTGCCTTTACACAGGCTAAGTGACATCACATTGTTATCTGCCAAGTCCATTACGATGTTAAACATTCCCATAGATTGTTCTTCATTGCCATAAAAGAGACATGACTCTGAATGACTTTGAATTAATTAAATAATATTAGGATGATTTATTTGGTAAGCGCTTTTTTTTGTGTGAATGACACCTCAAAAGCCCTCTGTGAGCTTGGTTGTCGCTATAGAAAGCGCCAATTCTCAAACAAGACCCAATTATTGTAAGGCTGGATGGGCCTTTGGGGACCGGTCTTTGGTAAAAGGTATATAATTTTTTGAACCCAGCGAAGAGCATATAATGATAATGTAAATGATAGACTTTTTGTGCTCTGCCGGGATTCAAACCCACGACCTTCCATTTTCAAGTCTGAAGTGTTACCACTAGACTACAGACCGGATATGACCCAGATAAAAGTCTGAAAAATTTGACTTAGTCACACATCCCGACATTTACTTTATTGTTCAAGTTTCTTTTTATACAGAAGACTAAGTTGGCATGTGAAGAATTAATCACGTAAGTTTCATTGCCATCTATTCAGTAGTTTCTGTTTCATTTTTCGTTACTCAATTGTTTTTTTCTTTGCGTCACTCATTTTACAAAATGGAAAACTTGAAATATTGCGTTATTTACGAGTACGAGTTCCACCGTGGCACCAGTGCTGCAGAAACGGCTCGAAGGATTAATGATGTGTATGGCGACGGTTTTGCAAAAGAAAACACAGTGCGTTTTTGGTTCCAACGTTTTCGTTCTGGAAATTTCGACCTGCAGAACAAGCCTCGTGGACAGCTGGAGACCAAAGTTGATAATGAGGAATTGAAGACTATTGTGGAAGCGGATCCATCGCAAACCACGTCCGAGTTAGCTGCAGGCTGCGAAGTTAGTGATAAAACTGTTTTAATCCACTTGAAGCAAATTGGAAAGGTGAAAAAGCTTGAAAGGTGGGTACCTCACGAATTGAGTGAAGCAAATCAACAAACGCGCGTCGACTGCTGCGTTACATTACTCAACCGGCACAATAATGAAGGGATTATAAATCAAATCATTACCTGTAATGAAAAATGGATCCTGTACGAAAAATGTGAACTGCCTACATTTTGCAATATTTTAAACATAAAAATGTAATATTTTTTAGGGTTTGGTAGTTCACACAGTGAAAGTCCATTGTATAATTAATTAAATAATACACTGTTTTAATTCACTAAAATTTTATATTGTCCTGATGATGCCTTTTTAGGCGAAAACGTTTGACTTTTTTAAAATAAAATTTTAGTGAATTAAAACAGTGTACCTATTATTTAATTAATTATAAAAATGTAAATTTATTTTAAAGAAAAATGTTTATGAAAATTTGAATGATTGGTACCAAAAGTAATTATTACTCTATGATTGGTACTCAATAATCAAAGATCGATGTATATGGCGACATCTGTGGAGCGCGTGTGGACCATCTGTGAGTAACAAAATTGTAAACAAAATAATGAATGAATGCCCACTGCCCGGCACCGCGTGCAGATCGATGATCTGCACATCGATATTATGAAAACCACGTAAATTTTAGCATATTCGGTCCAAACAGTGGCATGAGACAAGGACAATCAATCTAATAGCTTTTCACATGTGTTCGAAAGAGATCGCAATGGTCGTCGTCCGGCAGTACCCGGACATGCGCATAAGCAGGGAATAATATAATAACCTAATTCGTCATTGATCATGTGTCTAAAGTACAAAATCTTCACAAGCCGGTTTAGTGTAAGAGCCGGCCGCACGAAACCTTACCTCATCAATACCAGGCAGAGACTAGTAAGAGGTGATGCTCCACATTAATTATTATTATTATTGGTAAATTTTTTCTGCGCCTTTTCATGACCGTTGGTCATCCCAAAGGCGCTGAAGATTGTAAAAATAAGTGAGTTTTCAGGGCCCTTCTGAAAGCTGCCTCTTTTTCTGTTGTCCGCAGTCCTGCTGGCAATGAGTTCCAGGCCATAGGCGCAGCAACACGGAAAGCACAATCACCAAATACGGTAGTCGGGTTTCTCCTCAGAAGCTCCAGCGTGCTGCCAATTGTTTGAGTTGACCTCAGTGTCCAGCCTCTCTCGTCCACACATTTTTTCTTGATGAGCTCTTGCAGATATTCTGGAGCTGCTCCATGCAGAACCTTGTGTGTAATAACGCACAGCTTGAACGTTACCCTCTAAGGTATACGTAGCCAGTGTAGCCTTTTCAGCAGAGGAGTGATGTGGCAGAAATTGGATGAACTATAGATGAGTCGTGCTGCCGCGTTTTGCACTGACTGTAGTCGACGCAGTTGGTAAGCTGGCTGCGCTGCATATATTGAGTTGCAGTAATCAATTCTCGAGACCACAAATGCGTGTACCAAGCTCTTGATGGCATCCACTGGGAGGTATCGTTTAATTGACTTTAACTGCCTAAGGCCGAAGAAACCCACTTGAACGGTCTTGCTAACGTAGTCACCAAGAGTAAGGCACTGATCAATTTGCACTCCCAGTAATCGTATGCTTTTTGCTGGCTCAATTATATTGCCGCATATGGTGACAGGTCCTTGTTCGAGCAAGTGTTTCCTACGAGATGTTCCTATGAAAATGACTTCGGTTTTTTCTGGGTTCAGCACTAATTTATTTGCTAACATCCATTGTTGTATGTCTTTAATGCAACTTTCCATGTTGGTTTTTAGACATTCAATATTGTCTGGTCTGCAAGACGAATACAATTGACAGTCGTCAGCATAACAATGTATACTGATGCTTGATTTTCTGGTTCCGGGTTTTGACCGTGGTCCATATTTTTGCTTGTCTTCTTCTTTTTTCTTTTTATTCTTTCTTGAAGACTTTCTTGAAGACTTTCAGCATACGTTTCGTCTCCTCTGTGGGCGACTTCTTCGGAGTTCTGCTCGCTACTGTACCATAACTAATTTATTAAGTTTAAAACTAATTAGTGGCAATTCTGAAAAATTAAGAAAAAATCTTTGAGCCGTTTTTGAGAAAAGTGCAATTTTATGTTTTTTTTGTATGGCAGCCATCTTGAATTTTCAAGTTGGTGTAATGCCATGTTATTCATACTTAATACATGTTCAAAAAAGTTAATGTAGCCAAAATTTGGTATCTCTAAGTCTTATACTTTGGAAAGTGACACACATACACACACACACACATACAGACGGACGTTTTTGAAAGATAGTGTTTTTTGGCATGTCCTGCACCAGGACAACTCATTTCCGTGAAAACCTCGAAAAAAAAAAATCACACCAAATCAAAATTTCTTTATAGCCTTCAGCTATAGCAAGAAAGTAAAAATATGATACTACATACATTACGTCTTGTAATAAGAGAATAAACATACTACAAATTTGTATTTCCAACCCTTCTTGTTCAGCAGGGAGGGGGGTAAAATGTTATTTTTTACAATATAAGTATTTTATTACTCAAAAACAAAAAAGAAAATATGATATTTTTGTACTTACGTCAAATATAAGAACATAATTTTTTATACAATAATGACTTCTTACATATTCTTGCTATCTGCTATAGTTTCAGAGAAAATAAATTTTGAAGTGAAATATTTTCCCAAAAACCGTTACGGCGTTTCCCGTTTTTTGGTCAAAATCCGGTTTGAACGCCTTAGTGTTTGATTGTAAAAATATTTAAAAAAATACCATCCCCTAGAAGATTAAATTGCCTGTAAAACTGTATGGATATGAACTATTTTATCGTGAAAGGTTTAAACAGAATAGCGGATAATCTTGTGGTAACATATTTTGCGTGATATTATGATGATAATATGAAATCATCATAATATTGCTATATAGGTAGGTACTTATATACAACCATCAAAATACGTTCCGAAAGTTTAACCGCTATAACATACAATCCTTTCATAATAAAATAGTAAATATTCATAAAATTTTAAAGGAAATTTAATCTTCTAGCTTAGGGTATTTTTTATAAATTTTTAAAATAAAATACTAAGGCGTTCAAACCGAATTTTGAACCAAAAACGTGAACTGCCGTAAAGTTTTTTGGAAAATGCTCCGAAACTACAGCAGATAGCAAGAATATGTAAGAAGTCATTATTGTATAAAAATTTATGTTCTTATATTTGACTTACAAAAATATCATATTTTCTTTTTTGTTTCTGAGTTATAAAATATATTGTAAAAAATATCATTTTTCCCCCTTCTCTCCTGAACAAGAAGGGTTGGAAATACAAATTTGTAGTATGTTTATCCTCTTATTACAATTAGTAATGTATATAAAATCATATTTTTTTACTTTATTTCCATGGCTCATACAACTAATTTCAAAAGATCGCTTTTTATAATTTACAAAAAAATGGCCGCATTCAACACGTTCCAGGTTTTGAATATTTTTTTTATGCAAAAAGCAGGTAATTAATATGGAGCATTAGTTTTTACTAGTCTCTGCCTGGTAGTCGATGAGGTAGTTTGCACCATTTTTTGGGCCTCTTTGAAGAGGCCGCATCCAAAACGCTCGATAGGAAAAGGCAGATCTGTAAAAAAATCATGTACTCGATGCAAACTACCAGCCTGACCATGTCTCTGCCGGTAGTCGATGAGGTAAGGTTTCATACGTCTAGCTCTTAGACTAGTTACTTTATTTACAATTAATATTCTATTTTTGCGTGAATATTTCTGAAATTATTTTGAAAATATCGCGATTATCTGGAGGCCTTATCATTATTTAATCTTGTGAAAATGAATTCTACCCATAATTCTAATAATAAAGTAAATGTGGACAAAGGAAAGTCGTACGTACTTCTTTTAAAAAAAAATTATGATAGAAAGTTGTGAGCTTCTCAGACTGGAATTAAAAGTATTCAAAATTGTAAATCTATGTCAATAACAGTCAATTGGATATTTAAAAAAATATGTACCTACTATAATTTGTAAAATTATTTTTTCTGTTTTCCGTGTAATATTTTTATTGGTGATAAATCGTAGTGCCTCGTGATAGTTGCTTTCTCTCAGACGAAGGAGCGAGGGATGGGTTTCCTTTTTAACTGTAGGTACATGTTTACAGGCCCGGATTTAGGGCGGTTCGAGCGGTGCGACCGAACCAGGGCCCCCGCGGCCAGAGGGCCCCCAAAAGTCTTATTTTTTATCATTAGTGTAAAAAAAAGTACAAAAAAATTGTAAAGATTCAACTTTTCATCGCTTCCGGTTCATAACGCTACGTTTTATACAGACAACGACTTCAATAATACAGAAATAAAAGCTTCTCACAACAAATCTTCCGGGGCCCCACAATAACTGAATAGGGCCCCGAACATTCCAAACAGTAATAAATAAATAAAGTTTGTCCTTAAAACTAAAAAAAATAAAGGTAAAGAAAGATACCAAACATGTGCCATCATAAACTCCCAGGCATGTCACATAATGGAACCTGTAGGATTATAGCAGTAAACTGCGCTATTGTTCCTACCATGGCGGCAAAACTTCCGACGTGACAGTTGTAAATCTTTCACTAGTAATGTAATAAAATGTAAACAGAATAAGTTTCGATACAAAAAAATAGTGTATAGCGACTTAGGGTAATGAATGGTAGGTCTGCGCTTCCACTTATTGTTTTCATTGCTTTGTCGGCAAATTTTACCTGAAAACTAGTGGGTTCCTTTAAATTTCTGTCTTTCTTTTTTATCTTTAGAAATGCATCAAAATATGATAGGTACTTCTTAAGGTATTTGTATAATTTGTGCCCGACAACCGGTTTCATATTACGTTGACTATCAAAACAATCAGCTTTATAGTTCGTGTTGCAAAGATCTATTAACATTTAAGGCTCATATTAAATGCATGCATGCACACACACTGAGAGAAATTTTTCAATTGGATAAGTCTATTGAAAAATATCCTATTGTAGGAATTGTCGGTCTATTCTAAGAATGGAATGTGGTCGATTGTAGGAACCGTCAAAATCCTATTAGAGGGATTTCCGATTGTGACAATAGGCAGTCTATTGTGTCAATTGGTTATCGGTGGGCTTTCGGCAGTTCTCGGCCATTCTCGGCTATTTCACCCGAGCCGATATAATATAGTCCAATTGTGAGAATTGCTTGCAGTCTATTAAAATTGTTCAAACTTTTTTAGCTAGAGGTGCTTTTCAAGTTCACATATATTTTTCTCGAATACTCAATACTAGAGTATTATGAAAAAATTCATACTAGGTGTACAGTTCACATTGCAAAAGCTGCGGCGTCGCCACCTAATTGGTGGAATTGCCTTGACGGTTTGGGGAGGGGGGGGGGGGTCCGCCGCGTACGCAGCGCCTTGCGCCCTCCGTCTATGGATGGGCACATGAAAAAAATATCGATATTTATGGAATCGATATTTTTAAACACTATCGAAATATATCAAGGAAAAAATAATGATATTTTGATATATCGATACAAAAAAGATCTGTCCACGGGGAGGGGGAGGGGGGGGATAAAATTATTAATAATTATACTTATAACTAAATAGTTTTAATTAAATTAATCATTATTCAAATATTAATTGTAACTTGTATTGTAATTGTATTTGTATTAATTGTATTAATAACAAATACTAATTATGAGTATAATTATTAATAATTTTATAATATATAAAATAATTTACAATGTTGAAATGCGTTTAAGAAAATACCGAAATTTTCCAAAAAAATATCGTTCGCTGGCGGGTTACGTCTCAAAATGTTTTGGTGCATAGCATCTGTCAACAAGAAAGGGGGGAGGGGGGTTGGAGACACGAACATTTAATTCCTAAAGAACAATAATTAGGAGAAGACTTACGATTTGTTATGTAAAAATTTTAGCTTCAAAACACAACCCCCCCCCCCGCAAAGGGGTTTGTCAGATTTAAGATTTTGAAAATGTTCCTGTTTAACCCCCCCCCCCCTCTGTCAGCAGATAGATTTTTTTAGACAAAAATTTCGAAATTTTGAGACGCTATCCGCCAGCGACCGATATATTTATAATATCGATTTATCGAAAATCGATATTTTTTCCTCGATATATTTCGATAGTGTTTGAAAATATCGATTCAATAAATATCGTTTTTTTTTATTTGCTCATCTCTAATCCCTAGTGCGCGGGCGTTGCAGCTGCGCCCAGACCCCGTTAACTAGTATTTTGCTACTGGTAACCTTGTTTTATAATATCGGTAGCCATATTGGAATCCATCTTGGGTGTGGACATACTTGGGCACAATGGGAAGGAGTAAGGAGGAAGGAGAAGAGGTGGTTTTTTTTAACTGAAATCAGAATGAGCGTAAAAAAAATTGAAATAATGATTTATATTTACCTACTGTTATTCATTTAAAAAAAGAGTTTAAGTGTTAATTAACTTTGTATTGTTTATTATTTATTAAATTACTGGTTTTTTTTTAAAAAAAACTGATTAATAAATATATTGTTACGAAATTAGGGTTCAATTGTCTTCAAATTAAAAATACACAGGTCTTCTTCAATAGTTATTTATTTTACACAGTTACAAAATTTATTTTCACACTACTTTCTCGATTATTCCACTTGGTTTTGGTTCACTGATCAGATGACTTCGATGTGTTTGTAAGTCTCTATGATACTGGCCGCTCTGCAGGCCATTTGCACCCTTTATACTCTTTAGAGCAGTATAATCTAGACCTATAGTTGCTAGAAGGTTCCAGAGTAATTATTACTTCTCGATGTTTCACGTACTACCTAGACACAACCAAAATCCTACCTACCAATGCAATACAGTATTCCTATAATTATAACAAATACCTACTTAGCCTAGAGAATTCTACACTTATACATAATTATCGATCTTACCTACCAATACTTATTTCAATATTTATATTTACATAACACTACCCCCCACCTAGACTGTTTCGTCCCGGAACAGTCTTGACTCTGTGTAGGTAGGGGCATGCTGATCCACGTCGACACCCTGTGGTCAGGAAGAAGTGGCAGTCCACGGATTTCTCCCCACTGGCTCTCGGCTGCGCTTGCTCGCAGCACACCATGACGCTGATGCCGACTCCCGAGAACACTGCTTCAATCATACTCCGGATTATCCGCCAGTCTCGATTAGCGCGGCCGCCACCCATCTTCGGTATTGCCAGACGCGCCTGCTGATCCTCCAACATGTAGTCACGCAGCTCAACAAGGCCGTCCCACAATGCCTTGTAGTCCTCTTCCAGGTTGCTGGAATCCGGGACAACCAGGCAGTATGCTTGTTGACGCCCCTTCGGTAGTCTCAGAGCTCTTCCTTGCGGGCTGCTCGAGGGTTGCGGTTCTCCGAATTTGTATCGGAAGACCCGTGCAATTCCTCTAGACATATCTAGATCTTCCGGTACACTGCATGCCAGTGTGTGGTCCCTAGTGACCTCAAATAAGTCCTTGTGGACTTCTGTGGTCACTCCATGGCGAAACTTCTGCCCTGCCTTCGCGTTCTCCCAAAACGTCTCAAAGGCTGGTGATCTTTCGGATGCGACGCACTGTCGTACTTTTTGGGCTGGTTGGTCATCATTATCGCCTAGGTATGGTGAGAGGCGATTGTAGTGCACGACCCTTGGTTTTCCGTTTGGTCTCTTTTTTATGCGGTAGACCACATCGTTGATGCGCTCCAAGATCTCGTACGGCCCGTCCCAGGAACGCTGAAGTTTCGGACAGTATCCTTGGCGCCTCTTGGGGTCAAAAAGCCACACCCAGTCACCAGCTTTGTACCCCATGCTGTCAGCTCTGGTGTCATAGCGCTCCTTCATTTGATCGCTGGCTTCCCCGATGTTCATGCGGACCTGATCATGGATGTTATCCAGCCTCCTGCGAAGGTCTGTCACATAGTCTTCTCCGGCTAGGTCTTCACCTGGTTTGCAGCCAAATTTGAGATCACAAGGAAGTCGCATTTCTCGCCCAAACAGTATGCTGCTGGGAGTCTTCTTCGTCGTTTCCTGAACAGCCGACCGGTAAGCCAATAAGAACAAAGGCAGATGTCGGTCCCAGTCCCGCTGATGGCTGGACACTACTTTGGCTAAGTACCTCCCCACGGTACGGTTCATCCTTTCCACCATTCCATCAGACTGTGGATGTAGCGCAGTGGTCCTGGTCTTGTAGATCCCTAGCCGCTCACACATTTGCTGGAAGATAGCAGCTTCAAAGTTCCTTCCCTGATCAGAATGTAATTCCAGGGGTACGCCAAACCTGCTGATAAATTCGGTAACTAGAACTTCAGTCACGGTTACGGCCTCTTGGTTAGGGATTGAGTAAGCTTTGTAATGTTCCCCCCCCTGCCAAATAAGGGGTCGGAGGAACGAACGAAGAGGAGACTCGAAAGAGAGAGCGCGAAAGGAGGGATTTTCCTCCTCCGGTAAAAGTGGAGGAATCAAATGTGCAGTGAGAATACCCTGGGGTCATCAGGATTCAAGTGCAACAAACCTTCTCTGAAGGAATAGCACTAGGCTGCTTCGATTCTTTTCCAACCTTCAGTTTCAGTTGCTGGAAGAGCAATCTACCCCAATCGAGGTAGTAATTATTTTTGGCCAATTATTATGTGATCATCTAGCTAAGGGTAGGACTCCTCGTCGTGTGGAAGATTATGAAACAGAACGTTGTGTAAATTTTTTGTTTTACCGTTTCAAAATCTACTTTAGTGGCAAACCCAAGTACTTTTTGGGAGGTGTACCTCTCATACATTTCTACCTTTTCATAAGATTATAACGAGTATTGATTTTGCGTTTACGCGATCAAAGATGAGGTAGTATGAACTACAATTATTTTTAAGGCGACGAGATTTAAGCGTTATTAATTACGGAACGGTCTTAATGTGTGCGAGTTTAATTAATTGGAATATAAGGTAGTCGAAATTATTTTCAGATAAAAAACATAAATGACATAAAAATTGCGAGATGAAAGGCAGTTAGGTTTTAGTTTGTTAGTGAAAGTAATTACATGCAAGGCGATCTCTTCTTTGTTGTAATTCTTACCTTTGCGCGTCCACCTGTAAGTTAATAGGTTCATGGCTTTTACAGCATCTTTCTATGACCACCGGTCATCTGAAAGGCACTGCAAAATGGACCTTTATTAGTTATTTCAAGGAAAGGATTCGAATACACGCGGCGTGAATCTAAGATTTCGACACCCTCGTCGATTAAGTGACTCTAATTAATCATGGCAAATGGCCCCAACGGCCTTTTGGGTACCTCCTCCAATTCCCCTTGTACCCTACCCAACTTCTCCGTATGGTAATCTTTTGCTGCAAAAAACCACGGGACAGGAAGGTTAGTCTGGATTGTGTGTGTTCAGCTACAAGTTACTGCAATAATGTTGGCTCCAAGCAAACTCCAAGTATATATGATCAGAGATCATGGAACGTTAATCCAGCTGAGTGAGCCCAGATCATTTCAGGAACTCTCGTTGCGACCAGAGGTCGGGAACATATCCAGTAGTATTTGGCCAGAGGCCGGCTGCCAATTTTCAGGAACTTTGTTGTGATCAGGAACATATAATGACCAAGGTCACTCAGCGGTTTTCAAATTCAACTGCATTAAGTACATCTGCGTTATTCTTTGTGTGTCTCGATATGAGATTGCAGGCATTTCGGCTTCAGCACATACTGCAGAGTTGTTTGTTTATAATTTATTTATGAAATTTGTATTTTATTAGCTTGGCCAATCCCTAGTGTGATGGATGTGTAATGGTGTGTTTGGAATACATTTTCACCTTCAGATGGATTACTTTCAGGCCTTACTTATAGGTAATTCATGCAACATGCAAATCCTTCATAATCATTCTTTCATTCTCACCACCTCAAGGAGAGCAGCATTCCGTAATGTGTAAGAGTGATTAGGTAATTCTGCATTGAATGTTATAGTTTTTCAGGAATTTTCCTGAAACTAGGGTCTTCCCGTGACTGTGGAACGTTCAACACCAGACCCACATTTATAAACTACGACAAAAGGTCCCATCATCTTGCAAACCTATGCGATACACTACCCACCGGACAAACTCGTTCAACCGTTTTCCACAACAAGGGAAATTTCAGGAAGGACCATTCGGTAAGGAAACGACATTGGGAACGGCTGACTTCAGGAATCAGTATATCTCGAATGCAAGCGAACCAAACATTTCTTAATTCAATATAACATTGCAGAATTCCGGCAAGAGAGAGAATCTAATTTAATGCAAAATGTCAATAGTGGTGTGTGTTGCGTTAGTACATAAATGATAGCGACAGTAAATAATTACTTTGTCGAAGATAAGAAGAAAACCTCCCTCCGCTTAGTTAAGTCAATGAATCTCTGAAATAAGCTTATAATTAACAATTATGCATCGATAAGAAAATAAGTAGGAAAATCTTTCCCCCGCACAGGTAAGTCGATGAATCCCTGAAAGTAAATCTTTATAACCAAGTACACAGCGATAAGAAACTCTGAAAGAAAACACCAACATAAAAATGAAATAAAGTAATATGTTCAATGAAATTTAGTTTTAGTTTAGTAGATTTTTAGTTAATCTGTTAGTTTAATCAAAGAAAACTCAGCCCAGGAAAACAGCTCAGGAACAACTCTGTATTATACGTAAATAGTTAATTTTAATTTTAAATAATGAAAGGCCGGATCCCAATAAGAAATATAACCACTGCACTTTTCACTTCACGATAATAATGTCAAATTAAATCAAAAGAATGTCCGCGCTTAATATTTATGAAAGTTATTATTTAAATTTCAAGTTCAATAGATGCGTATTCAAAGTTTTGTTGATTAATGTTCCTTTATTTATAAAATATTTTTTTTATTTAGAAAATCGAAATGAATATATTATTAAGCTTTGAAACAAAAGACACCCGTTGACCGCAAGCTGAAATCGAACTCCCGAATTTAATTTAATATTAAAGAACCAAAGTATATATTTTTAGATTTTTGAAGAGTAAGAAAAGGAAACACATGCGTATCGATCGCTATCTGAATTCCAACTCCCCCATCCCTTGCAACGTCAGGGGTGCATCTCTTCCCTCTCCTCCCCTTGAGATCTCCCTTCCTCCACCCCAAGATCTGCCGCAAGTCATAGCGATATAATTATTGGTTGAAAAAGAGAGAACTCTACAGCTTCCACCCACTTGCTGAAGTAATCCATCACCACCATGATGTACTTGTTACCCTTCTCAGTTGTAGGAAATGGGCCAGCTATGTCGATGGCAATTCTTTCAAAGGGGCTGCCAACATTGTACTGACGCATTGGTGCTCGCCTTTTCCTTTGCGGTCCATTGGCCGTTGCACAGGTTACACATTTTCGACACCAATCTTTGACGTCTTCGCTGCAGTTGATCCAGTAAAATCGCTCTTTCACTTTCTCCAGCGTCTTCTTAACGCCTAGATGTCCTCCAGAAGTTCCTCCATGCAGCAGTCCAAGGATTTCCGGTACTCGGCTCCTCGGAACGAGGGTTTGCTTTCTTCTAAGTGTGCCGTCTTCCTTCTCGATCTTTCGTTTCAGAAACCCTCCTTCTATCACTATGGATCCCCATTGAGCCCAATAAGCCTTGACAGTTGGTGATAAGGGGGCGAGTTTTTCCCAGGTTGGCCTTTCTCCTTCTCGCGCCCATTCCATCACATACTTCAAGTCCGGATCATTCAGTTGGTCTTGCGCCAATTTTTCATCTTGCCAGTCCTCATCTTCGGTGGTCGTCCTTTGGACAATTGCTACCTTGTCCTCCATCTTGCTGCAATGTTTGCAGTCACTGGCGCATGGTCGTCTGGATAATGCATCCGCATTTCGATGAAGCGTGCCAGGTCTATGTTCGGAGTCATAATCATACTCCTGGAGCCTTTCAATCCATCTAGCCACTTGCCCTTCTGGGTTTTTGAATTTCAGAAGCCAAACCAGTGCAGCATGATCAGTCCGTAGTGTGAATTTTCTCCCGTACAAGTATTTGCGGAAGTGTTCCACTGATTTTATCACGGCAAGAAGCTCTCGTCTGGTCACGCAATAATTTCGTTCTGGCTTGGAAAGCACTTTACTGAAGTAACCCAGAACAGTCTCATGCCCATCCTGTATTTGGGAAAGGACGCCTCCTATCCCCACATTACTAGCGTCGGTATCCAGGATGAACTTTCCATCTTTTCGTGGGTAGCTCAAGATGGGGGCACTTGTTAATCTTCCCTTAAGCTCTTCAAATGCTTGTGCGCAGGAATCACTCCAATGGAAGCGAGTGTTTTCTTCCGTAAGCTTGGTGAGCGGTTTTGCAATGTCCGCAAATCTTGGCACAAACCTCCTGTAATAAGTGCACAGCCCCAGGAAACTCCTAGTTTCATGTTTGTCCTTCAGCACGGGCCAGTCTCTTACTGCCTTGATTTTGGCAGGGTCAACTTCAACTCCACGTTGAGAAACTATGTGTCCCAGGTAATTTACTTGTTTCTTGAACAGGTTACACTTTTTCGGGTTGAGCTTCAGTCCAGCGTCTTGTAGTCGCCCGAAAACTTGCTCCAGATTTCTCAACTGATGGTTGAAGTCCTTTCCCAGGATGATTATGTCATCCAAGTATACCAGGCAGGTTTCCCATGATAGTCCTCGCAGCACATTCTCCATCAGCCTTTCAAACGTGGCGGGGGCATTGCATAAGCCAAATGGCATCACGGTGAACTGCCAAAGTCCAGATCCAGTCGAGAATGCAGTTTTCTCCTTATCTTTGGCATCCAATTCAACTTGCCAGTAGCCACTTTTCAGGTCCAATGTGGAAAAAATGGTGCATCCTGCCAATGTGTCCAAAGTGTCGTCAATCCTTGGCAGAGGGTAACTATCCTTTTTCGTAACATCGTTGAGCAGTCTGTAGTCCACACAAAATCTCGTGGTACCATCCTTCTTTTTCACCAGTACCACCGGGGATGTCCAAGGGCTACTTGATGGTTCTATGATGCCATCCTTGCTCATGTCTTTGATGATCTTGTCAGCTTCTTCCCGCTTTGCAAAGGGTAGTCTTCTTGGAGCCTGTTTTATTGGTCTCGCTTCTCCGGTGTCTATGCTATGTCGCACTACCTTGGTTCTTCCCAGACGGCCATTAGAGTCCTCGAAAATGTTCTGGTAGCGGCAGATCAAACTCCTCACTCTCCGTTTGTTTTCCTCGGTTAGACCTTGGGAAGCGTCGTGGACCAGGGCTTCCAATTGTGTTGACAATTTGTTTCCTTCGCATGACATGTTTGTCATCTGTTGCACAATGGAAGTTATCCTCTCACATCTGCCCAAAACAAAACCTTCATTCATTTTAACTGGGTAGCTGTTCACATTCATGATCTTGACAGGAATGGTCTCCTTTGCGCGAATCACCGTTCTTGCCACCATGACTCCTTTGTTAACATTGTCCATGTTCTCCGGTTCTATCATACAGATTTGGTCATTTGTACTACTGGAATCCAGGCGGGCACTCACTATCATCTCGGATCGCCCCTTCACTTCGGTATTCTTGGCTAGGATAACACGTGCAGCCAGTTCTTTCCGTCTTTGCAGGATGACTTCTTCATTTCCAATTTTAATGGACCCTTTCTTTAAATTTAAACTGCACCCAAATCTGTCCAGTATGTCCATTCCCAATATAACGTCTTCTTCAATGTTGGCCACCAACGTCCGATGATCAAAAGTGGTGCTGCCAATTTGGAAGGTGGCAATCGTCTCCCCATACACCTGTGCTGACTCTCCCGTGGCGGTGTGCAGAGACCACTTTGTTGGTGCAATCTGCTTGCCTCGTGCCACTATGTCGCGTCTCAGAATTGTCCTGGTTGCTCCCGTGTCCACCAGTAGTTCACGAGTTACTCCATCTATTATGCCATTGATAAAAATGCTGCTGGCTTTTCCTCTCACGGTTGCGACAGTAGCAGCAGATTTCAGGGCCTCTCCAGCGTGGGTCAACGGTTGCCCCTTCCCATTAACCCTTTCTAGTTTTCCGCAGCCTGTTTTCTGGGTTTCTGAGGCTTGGGACACTTGGTGCTAAGGTGGCCCAGCTGTCCGCAGTTCCAGCAGCGTGGGTCTCGTCTTCGAGGTCTCAGACGTTCCAGCACTTTTTCAATTAGCTCCTCGGTTGTAGGTAGCTTGACCTCCTCTGCCTCGACTGCACGAACCCTGGCGTGGCCCCTGATGGACTGTTTGACAGCCTCAAACTCGAGAGCTTGGCTGAGCGCCTCGTTCAAAGCCTTGGGATGGGCCAGTTTTACGGCTTGTTGCGTCTCCCATTCCCGCAATCCATTTAGGAACTTGTCCACTGCCAAGCTCTCACAGATGTCGTCGGAGGCTGTCGGGTAAGCGTCTCGTACCAGGCGGGCGATGTCCATTTCAAACTCCTGGAGGCTCTCGTTGGGCTTCTGCACCCTTGTGTTCAGCTGCGACTTGTACAGCTGCTCCAGGCACTTGTGGCCATAGCGCATATCCAAGCGCTGCTTCAGCTGCCCAAAGTCACCACGGTTGTCCAGGGGTATGGCCTGCAGAACCCTGAGAGCGTCTCCTCGGAGCGACAGGCTGAGAACCGAAGCCTTCTTCTGCTGGCTCCAGGCTCCCATCATGGCAGCCGTCTCAAAGAGGGTCAAGTATTCCTCCCACGACGTCTTCCCGTCGAAGGTTGGGAGGTTGTGCTTGGCTAGGGAAGGGTCATCATCCCCTCTTGTGATCCTGGTTGGAGTTGAGCATCCCTGGTCGGTCTCGTCGTGAAGGCCGCCTTTGGGGGAGATTCTGGTGGACTCCATCTGGCACTTGTCAGCCAGCTCGGCACGCAGACGGTCTTCCAGGTTTGACATCCGAGTCTCCATTTCCCCCTTCAGGGCCGAGAGGTTGGTTGTCATCTTCTCCTCTATTTCTCCTTTCAGGGTTGTGAGACTATCCGCTATCTCCGCCTTCAGGTCTTCCCTCAGGGTCTTGGAATTGTCAGCCATTTTCTCCTCCGGGGTCCTGGCGTTGTCAGCCATCTCCGCCTTCAGGTCTTCCCTCAGGGTCTTGGCGTTGTCAGCCATCTCCACTTTCAGCTTTTCCTCCATGGAAGTGAAGTTTCCGGTGATGCTGAGGTTTAGCTCGTCCAAGGCGCGGTCCCCTCCAGACGCCATGACAAAATATGCCGGGTCTTCGCCTGACTGTTCTAAGGCCTCCATGAGGCGTGCCTGTAAGGCCGCCTTCCCTCCTGAGGTCTCCAGGTCCCTCTCCAGAAGCTCATTTTTAAGCTCAGTGACTTTGAGGTCCTTGATGTTCACTTTGGTTGCCATTTTTTTCAAAATTTACTTCAAAACAAAAATATTTTTAAATTTATTTAATACAAGTTTTGAGTTTTATATATATAGCTGTTTTGAATACGTACTTTAGCAAAATAATAATTTATCTGATTACACTGATTGGTAGGTACTGTCTTTTAATATTTATTTTTTAATTCACCAATATTTTTTTAACATAATAATGTCTGATAGTACATAATTATTTATTTCGTCTCAAGTCTTTCAAACACACAGGTAGGTAGTTAATGTACATTCACACACTTGTAAACAAAGGATAGTTATTCAAAAACTTTTTCTCGATGAATCTGGAACGTTCTTTTGTAATATTTTTCAAGATTTTTATTTATTTATTTTATTTTTTTAATCACACACAATAATAAAAAACTATGGTCCAATTTGATGACTTTCTCAATGCGGTAAAATAGTCATTATGTTATGTCCAGAATTATGTCCAGAATTATGTTCCATATGATGTTCCAGAATTTATAAGCAACTTGCTTTTGCGTCTTTTTTTTTAACAAAAATTTATTTAAACACTTGTTTTCACAAAAGTCAGTTCACACAAAGTTCAATTTGAATAAAGTTCATTTTAACACTATTTAATTTATTTTATTTATTTTTAGACAGAAGATCTTAATTTTTCTTGACAATTCCGCACCTGACGCCAATTGTTACGAAATTAGGGTTCAATTGTCTTCAAATTAAAAATACACAGGTCTTCTTCAATAGTTATTTATTTTACACAGTTACAAAATTTATTTTCACACTACTTTCTCGATTATTCCACTTGGTTTTGGTTCACTGATCAGATGACTTCGATGTGTTTGTAAGTCTCTATGATACTGGCCGCTCTGCAGGCCATTTGCACCCTTTATACTCTTTAGAGCAGTATAATCTAGACCTATAGTTGCTAGAAGGTTCCAGAGTAATTATTACTTCTCGATGTTTCACGTACTACCTAGACACAACCAAAATCCTACCTACCAATGCAATACAGTATTCCTATAATTATAACAAATACCTACTTAGCCTAGAGAATTCTACACTTATACATAATTATCGATCTTACCTACCAATACTTATTTCAATATTTATATTTACATAACAATATATTTAATGATGGTTGAACTGTGCTTAGCACCGGCCTGTTAGACGCCGTCGATCGTCTCAAACGTCAACTCTGTGAACGTCAATGCGTCAAGCGTATTTGAAATTAACTGTTATATTTTCACCGCAATTGAAGAGAGTGTAGAGATTAATGAAATCAAGAAGACTCCAGTGTCCGGAAATGTAGCACGTGCAGAAGACTCCAGGATCATCAGAACTGTCTTGGATGGTGCCCCCTCAGGTGTTAACCACGTAGACGAGGATGCGGTGGGCAGAGAACTTCGAAGCTGACGCCGAAGTTTTGGGAGTGAGGGGACCATCTGTGGGGACCATGGAGGGAAGCAGCACAAGGCAGAGTCCTGGAGGATTGTGGTGCAGGAGTCCCTGGATCCTTTAAGGCTGATGAGCCGAAGGAAGTGAAAGTAAAGTGTATAGATTTCATATTATAAACATTTCCAGTCCTCAGACCATCATCAGGACTGTGGCAGCCCGATACAAATATCGGCGCCAACCTGAAGTTCCCTTTTCTACCACCAGGTGAAGAACTGTGACGTGGAAGTAAACGCCACGCCACGAAGCAAGCATCTCCTTCTTCCTCTTCCCTTTTCTACTCGGACCGCCGACCTGAGTAGACGTTCCGTCACGCCCTGATCAACCGTCCATCTTGTCTTTTGTATTCCATCTAACCTTGTGTTGAGAATTCTCTGTCCGTTCCAACACCAGTGTTACGCTTAATTGTTCACCCATTTATTTGTAGTGTCTCTAACATTAATTAATCAGATATTAATTAACTTTTCACCAGTGTAACTTTCTCATAAATAAATGTCGATGTGTTTCGTGAACTGCATTCAAGTGTTTCCTTTTCTATCAAACTCCAATCTTATCTTTCAGAACACGCGAGTCAATTTAGAACAGTAAATGACAGTGATAACAATCTGAAAGTGGTGACCTCACTTTCGATGGCTATGGCATCATCTCTCATAGCCATCCACCACAGTAAATGACGACACGTCATTTACTTCTAAAGTGGTGAACCCGACGTGGGCTAGGTTTAAAAGCTATTATTGTGGGCATAGTAGCACCTAGACAAAGTGTGAAAATTTGATTTTTTTTTTGGAAATATTTCATCATAATATAAAAGCAAGATGGACGTCGGTCAGGGCGTGGCAAGCGATGACTCATTCGTTATCGCTTGCAAGGTGGCGGACCCGCGCGTCCCTCACAACCCGCGCGTCTCGCGTTGCACATTCCAACGGCGCTGAGCGAAATTTGACACCTCGGACCCGCGCGTCAAAATTCCCAGCCAGAGAAGCATTCACGACATTAGACCCCGCACCCCGCCACACCACAAAAATAAGTTACACAACATACATCACCAATCAACATGCAAGAATGGACAACACCCAAATGAACCAAACCAGGCAATCTACACAACACATCTGCAACAACCACTTTCCACTAACCAACCAGCATCGGGATGGCCCTGGAAAGTTAGTTAGCCAACATCGGAGGACAACGTATCTACTGAGCAAGACCTTCACCCCACAAACACAGACACACTTACTGCTGCAGTGCCAACTCATGTGCACGCCAGTATCACGTTCATCTCTCATCACCGATCCATAGTATCGGAGCAGACTAATGGACTGTCTTCACACACCAACTGTCTCTGTTGCTGCCAGAGACAGTGCAACCAACAACCGACCACCCGAGGTCACGGTTGTTGACCAAAGGTCTTTCCTCTTCTCACATGAGATAGATTATCATTGTGTCCTGACTCAAGAGAACATTAGCATCGTACATTCTCGTACTGAGAAATGCTGACTCAACCCTGATCAAGTTGGCAGTCAAAATTTCATCATCGTGCTGTGCGATCGCACTCTTGCATCAAACATTGTTGTGTTTACCTTTTCATCTTACCAGGTTGCATTCAAGAAGATCCCGCAAGGCGACCTGTCATCTGATGCCAATAGTCATCAGGTGAAGAAGCTTGCACGATCTCCAGTCCATCATTCCATGGCACCTAGTCCTGGATGAGGATTCGGAAACTTCTTCTGTATCGCGACTTCATCGCTGGCAAGGGGGTACTGTGGCAGCCCGATACAAATATCGGCGCCAACCTGAAGTTCCCTTTTCTACCACCAGGTGAAGAACTGTGACGTGGAAGTAAACGCCACGCCACGAAGCAAGCATCTCCTTCTTCCTCTTCCCTTTTCTACTCGGACCGCCGACCTGAGTAGACGTTCCGTCACGCCCTGATCAACCGTCCATCTTGTCTTTTGTATTCCATCTAACCTTGTGTTGAGAATTCTCTGTCCGTTCCAACACCAGTGTTACGCTTAATTGTTCACCCATTTATTTGTAGTGTCTCTAACATTAATTAATCAGATATTAATTAACTTTTCACCAGTGTAACTTTCTCATAAATAAATGTCGATGTGTTTCGTGAACTGCATTCAAGTGTTTCCTTTTCTATCAAACTCCAATCTTATCTTTCAGAACACGCGAGTCAATTTAGAACAGTAAATGACAGTGATAACAATCTGAAAGTGGTGACCTCACTTTCGATGGCTATGGCATCATCTCTCATAGCCATCCACCACAGTAAATGACGACACGTCATTTACTTCTAAAGGACAATCATCAGGGATCCAAAACTTTTGCAAGAAATACAGATACAGAATGCCAGTGTCCTTGACAATATTATCTTCTCTGGCAGGTGCCTATTTGATTGTTTATCTACCTACTTAGTTTATTTTTGCCATATCATTTGTGTTTTTTATTATTTTTTTTCTTTGCAAAGTGCACCTATATTTTTGTGATTGTATGACTAATCTTATTTGAATAAATAAATATTGTGCAAAATATAATCGTTTTATTTTGACAGCTTTAGCAATAATAATAATATTTATTAATAATATCAGGGCAGATAATAATATATGAATATAGTGGTGTGGGTGTACCTGCCTGTCGCGTGTTTATACACACATGCATACAAGATCAAAGTCCGAATAGGTACTTGTTGAGGCAGCGAAGCAAGAAAGACGGAGAAGGGGGTTTCGAAGTACGTACCTACCTCAAAGCTATAGAGTGGCTTCTCTAAGTACCTATATACTCTGTGGCTGCGCCGTCAGTGTGTTCAGTGTGTTTCCTTCTGCCTTTCGCCCTGTGCTGTCACTAACGCGGTGAACGAAATTACCTATACTCTGTGAACACGGCTAATAATTTATAAAGTAGTGAGTTTCGCCATTAAGTCCGCGCATTTTCAACATACACAATGTAGTGAAGGAGATCTACAAGAGTTTTTAACTCCTGATGCTCATCTTGAGTCTGCTTGAAGGGGTAAGTTCCGTTATCAAATTAAGTATTTTGTTATCTGCCTGCATGCATTGCCTTGAATGCTTGTAACGCTTTCTCTACTTTCACGTCTCAGGTACAAGAGAGTTAATATAATAAGAATGTAATATAATAATCATATATTTAAATCGCTATTTTACTGTTATTTGGCATATTAACGCATCTGTTTGGAATTGTGGTGGAATTATAGCCGCATATGGACGCAATACTTACACGTTCTTTTCTTTTTTGTCCTCAGAGAACATGGAAACTTCTGACAACCCACTACCACTACCCTGGACGACCCACTACCGCCGCCGCTGCCCCTGGACTCCTGTGTGCTGTTTCTATTTTTAATGCTGATCATTATGTATTGTTTGTCTAATTATATGGCTTTTCTGATCAATAAAATGCACGTCGTGCGATAACTACATAACTCTGTATTTTTGTTGTCTTTTTTTCCGCAGGCCGCGCTCGGGTGATCTCCAGCTAGATGCTTCCAGTGGACCGCTATTATACTCATGTATGGGCCAGGACAACCATGACCCCATATCCTCCACGTATCTTCAGTGGCACATAGTGCGTGCTGCTATGTGCTACTTAAGGTACGTGTAGGATTTGGGGAAGTGGTTGTCCAGGCCCTAAATACCCCTGGAAGGGGTAGGGTATATAGGTCTATTGGGGCAACTAGCTGGAGGGCACCCGAACGGCCGTAGGCCGAAAAAGAAATATATATTAGAAGAAGAGAAGGAAGGCTATTAGGGGAATAGGACGAGCCTATTAGGAGAATAGGTTTCACTCTATTCTCAGAATAGATTTATCCAATTGTCAGAATAGATTTATCCAATTGTCACACTTTTCCTATTCTTACAATAGACCAAAACATCCTATTGTCACAATAGACTATCTCAATTGGATTTCGTCTATTGTAGGAATAGCTCGTTATCCAATTGTCCCACTTTTCCAATTCTCACAATAGGATATTTTTCTCAGTGCAAGCAGGCACATATAAGTTCACGCTTAAATACGCTGCATATGTACATACAAAATAAACCAATCCTCTCATGAGCATAAACTTTCCAACTCCTGCCGCCTTTCCCTGTAACAAAGGGTGGCAATAAAAAAAAAACGCAACTTAGCTACACATATAGTGTAACTTCTTGCCTACATTATCCCCGAAGGAGTCGCATGTGGCGATTCGGGAACTATTTATTTTTACGGTTAAGGGGGCCGGCCTCACACCAAACACTTTCAGTTGAAGTGGGGGTTTCCCAGCTCCTGGGGGGGCGGGTTCTCATTTATTGTAAAGGCTGAGTAAACCTTGCCAGTATTTTATTCCGGGGTTTGAAATAAACACCGAAACGGGAAATTCATTTCTGACACCCTCGGTGGGATTCGAACCCGAGCTCACGGCATGGAATGCAAGCACTCTACCAACTGAGCTATCGACCGGACAAATAGAATCTGCAAAAAAAAATATTGAAAATCTCGTCGGGCATATGTCACAGGCCAATGTGACTTGGACCGGTCCGTAGTCCGTAGTGGCAACACTTCGGACTCGTAAATGGAGGGTTGTGGATTCGGATCCCGGCGGAGCACAAAAATATACCGTTTATATTTCGAATGTGCTCTTCGCTGGGTTGAAAAATTCATAAACCTTTACCAATGACCGGTCACCAAAGGTCCATCCAGCCTTACAGCAACTGGGTCTTGCTTGAGTATTGGCGCTTTGTAGCGACGACTAAGCTCGTACACCTCTGCGGCACTACAACAAGTGTCATAGACCCCTAGAGTCTTTAGAATCTAAGGAGTCTCCCGCACAGGATTTTCTTAAAAAAAAAAAAAAAGGGTCCTTAGCAACCAATATTTAGCAACGCCATTTCTTTCACACACCCGCGGTAACTTGTGGAATGTGATAATTAATCTATTTATTTTTAAATGTTAGGGTGCCGCCCTTACACCAACCACTTAACTTGAAGGGGGATTTTCCAGCTCCCAAAGATTCTGGTTTTCATTTCCTCTCAAGGTTCAGCAAATCAATGGATAATGCCTAACCTAATACCTATACGCAACGCAACTACGCAACTAAGCTACACATAGAGTGTAACTTCTTGCCGCGTTATCCCCGAAGGGGTCGCATGTGGCGAGTTGAACCTATTTATTTTTACAGGTAAGGGGGCCGGCCTTATGCCAACCACTTCAGTTGAAGTGGGGGTTTCCCAGCTCCCGAGGGGGCTGGTACTCATTTCTTGTGAAGGCTGAGTAAACCTTGCCGGTATTTTATTCCGGGGTTTGAAATTTATCACTTACATTTTCCATTGATGTATGAAAATTTTGAAATGTTAAAAACTAGTCGAATTCTTAAAAGAATCTTGCGAGAGTCTCAAGAGAACGATTGATATAAATTATCCAGAAAACCTTATTGAAGAGACATTGGTAACGATACAATATAACGATAACGTTCCTTGACTTATATGTTGGTAGGAGGCTGACCACCCATACTGTAAAAAATGGTTCACTTTGCAATGTCATCCCTATTCCAAGGTCGGCAAAAGTTGCAGGGCTTTTGTTCAGCATTTGTGAGCGCGAACTTACACGTGTCAGTTTGTGGGCATGCATTAGATATGAGTTTTGAATTTAATATATCCTTGCAATTTAGAGTATAGATTATTACAGAGATGCATAATCGTAAAAAATGCACTTTTTGTCCTTTGAAAAAATAGGGGAGGGAGGGGGAGGGGATTTTTACGAGGGGAGGGGGGCATATGGGGGGCCCCCGAGCTTGTCCCCGCACCAGGGCCCCCAGAGGGTTTAATCCGGGCCTGCATGTTTATTATACATTTATTTGTAAGATAACAAAACGAGTGTGGGTATGTACCATTGGTATGTACCTTGATAAGGCTCAGTTTACACCCACGATTTTTTTTTTAATAAGTTTCGATAGTGACGTCAAGCAAGATGGCCGCTCCAAAGTGACAGCTGATGTTGGCAATTTTGATATTATGATTGATTTCTGACGGTTGGTCAAACTGATTTGTCAGACATTTCCACTTCGGAGTTCTTCTTCTTCTTTTTCTTTGTGGCAGATTCCCGCATTCAGCAGGGGCGCCAGTGTCAAGTTGTTTAATGTAGGGATTGGGAAAGATGGGAATAGCTGAGGAAGAGTAATTTGCAATCATATGCACAGATCATTCTTTAAACCTGCGGCTAGCGGAGGGACCGGCACGAAAAGAGGGATATCAACAAAGTAAAAACAGTAAACAAAAAGTGGAAGTAGGTAATTAATTTGTACATTGACGGGCAGAAGATGAGATTGAAATCAGACTGACTTGGATAAAATATTTTATAATTTTATATCGTTCTGAGAAATGAATTTTAGGAGAAGAAGGTGATAAAAGATAAGAAATATTAATGGGGTAATGTATGATAATGCTAGTTCTCAAAAAAAGAAAATAAAACTGGTTCGGATTGGTAGAAAGGGGACAGTTGAATAAAATATGATCTAGATCGCCTATTTCAGTCTCGCATTTACATAAGGGGGAATTGATTACGTTAATTTTGAAGAGGTGGGCTGGAGAGCAACAATGGCCAATTCTTAGGCGACATATTATGGAGATTTGTTGTTTACTAAAAGATAATTTTTCATACTAAGGGGATACAGGAAGAGACGGCTGGATGCCAGCATACCACTTTCCTTTTGATTTATTTGTGGAGGACCAGAAATCACTCCACTCGTTTCGGAGTGATAATTTAAATGATGGGGAAAGATCAGTGGGAGAGAGAGCTGCCAGTCCGGGAATGCCATTCAGGGCCAGTGTTGCCACCTTAGTTTTAGTAATGGGGGCAATTTTACTTCACAACGGTGTTTTTTTTTTCATTGCAAATGATTCCGTACAACTATTCACGGAAGAAACATGTTAATCAACTATTTTTATGATGATTTGATTTCAGTCGTAAGAGAAGTTTTAAATTCAATGTTGGTCTTAGCAAATAAGCGCCAAAAACAATGACACAATATAATGTTAACACAATATGTAATACCAATGCAATATTAATGACACAATTGCAATATTGCATTCTGTTTCATAAAAATATTTTTGAGGTAAGAAACCCGTAATATATTTCCACAACTAACATTGGAATATTCAGCCAGTTTATACAATACCACGATGAATTTTAAATTATCTGTATGATTCTTTTTTTACTGACGCATAGTTTAACTTAACACGTATTAAAATAATTTAATTCCTACATTATTTTAATCCCATTCGATGTTTGAATAAACCGCAACAGCTAAATGCCATTAAAAGAAAAAGATTCTGTTTTGTTCAAAAAATATTTTGTTCAAATGTGTGTGGAGACGGAAAACCGATAGTTGCCGCTAAAAATCGGTGTCTGACGTCACTATCGAAACTTATTAAAAAAAAATCGTGTGTCTATGAGCCTTAAAATGTCTGAAAAGTCAAAGACAATAATGCTTCGGACTCGAAAATTTTGGTAGGTATTTAAAAAAAAATGTTTATTTAAAACTCGAAAACCTTTATTTTCTGTGAATACCAGAGTAAGGGTGAATAATAAAAATAATTTGGAACATACAAAATAATTGTTAACCCCTTGAAAATAAAAACAAAGTAGGTAATAATTAAATTGAGTTTGTTCTTATTTTTGGATTAAAAACATTTTTTTTTCACAGCGGTGTTTTTTTTCATTGCAACGTTTTAATTATGAAATGATTCCGTGAAACTTTTCGCGGAAGAAACATGTTAATCAACTATTTTTATAAGTCGTAAATAAATTCAGTCGTAAGGGAAGTTTTAAATTTAATGTTGGTCTCGGCAAATAAGCGCCAAAAACAATGACACAATATAATGTGAACACAATATAAAATACCAATGCAATATTAATGACACAATTGCAATATTGCATTCTTTTTCATAAAAATATTTTTGAGGTTAAGAACCCGTAATATATTTTCACAACTAACATTTGAATATTCAGCCAGTTTGTACAACACCACGATGAATTTTAAATTATCTGTATGATTCTTTTTTGAGCCTAAGCCTAAGTTAAATAGCATAGTTAAACTTACGTATTAAAATAATTTAATTCCTACATTATTATTTAATCCCATTCGATGTTTGAATAAACCGCAACAGCTAAATGCCATTAGAAGAAAAAGATTCTGTTTTGTTCAAAAAATATTTTGTTCAAATGTGTGTGGAGACGGAAAACCGATAGTTGCCGCTAAAAATCGCTGTCTGACGTCACTATCGAAACTTATTCAAAAAAATTCGGGTGTCTAAACTGAGCCTAAACTGAGCCTTAGGCTCAGTTTAGACACACGAATTTTTTTTGAATAAGTTTCGATAGTGACGTCAGACAGCGATTTTTAGCGGAAACTATCGGTTTTCCGTCTCCACACACATTTGAACAAAATATTTTTTGAACAAAACAGAATCTTTTTCTTCTAATGGCATTTAGCTGTTGCGGTTTATTCAAAAATCGAATGGGATTAAAATAATGTAGGAATTAAATTATTTTAATACGTGTTAAGTTTAACTATGCGTCGGTAAAAAAAAAGAATCATACAAATAATTTAAAATTCATCGTGGTGCTGTACAAACTGGCTGAATATTCCAATATTAGTTGTGAAAATATATTACGGGTTTTTAACCTCAAAAATATTTTTATGAAACAGAATGCAATATTGCAATAGTGCCATTAATATTGCATTGGTATTTTATATTGTTTTCAAATTATATTGTGTCATTGCTTTTGGCGCTTATTTGCCGAGACCAACATTAAATTTAAAACTTTCCTTACGATTGAAATTATTTACGACTTATAAAAATAGTTGATTAACATGTTTCTTCCGTGAAAAGTTTCACGGAATCATTTCATAATTAAAACGTTGCAATGGAAAAAACACCGTCCTGAAATAAAATTGTTTTTAATCCAAAAGTAAGAACAAACTCAATTTAATTATTACCTACTTCCTTTTTCTTTTCAAGGGGTTAACAATTATTTTATATTTTCCAAATTATTTTTAGTTTTCACAGAAAATAAAGGTTTTCGAGTTTTAAATTAACAAAAAAGTTTAAAATACCTACCAAAATTGTCGAGTCCATGTCGAGTCCATAGCATTATTGTCTTTGACTTTTCAGACATTTTAACTCCGAGGTTTAAGCCTTAGGCTCAGTTTAGACACACGAAATTTTTTTGAAAAAGTTTCGATAGTGACGTCAAGCAAGATGGCCGCTCCGCAGTGACAGTTGCTGGCAATTTTGATATTATGATGATTTTTTAAAAATGCCGCATGACCCGCTTATTTCGTAATGTTGGTCAGACTGAGTTGTCAGACATTTCCACTTCGGAGTTAAAATGTCTGAAAAGTCAAAGACAATAATGCTATGGACTCGACAATTTTGGTAGGTATTTAAATTTTTTTTGTTAATTTAAAACTCGAAAACCTTTATTTTCTGTGAAAACAAAAACAATTTGGAAAATATAAAATAATTGTTAACCCCTTGAAAAGAAAAAGGAAGTAGGTAATAATTAAATTGAGTTTGTTCTTACTTTTGGAATAAAAACAATTTTATTTCACGACGGTGTTTTTTTCCATTGCAACGTTTTAATTATGAAATGATTCCGTGAAACTTTTCACGGAAGAAACATGTTAATCAACTATTTTTATAAGTCGTAAATAATTTCAGTCGTAAGGGAAAATTAAATTTAATGTTGGTCTCGGCAAATATGCGCCAAAAACAATGACACATTTATAATGTGAACACAATATAAAATACCAATGCAATATTAATGACACAATATTGCAATATTGCATTCTGTTTCATAAAAATATTTTTGAGGTTAAGAACCCGTAATATATTTTCACAACATTGGAATATTCAGCCAGTTTGTACAACACCACGATGAATTTTAAATTATCTGTATGATTCTTTTTTTTTACCGACGCATAGTTAACCTTAACACGTATTAAAATAATTTAATTCCTACATTATTTTAATCCCATTCGATGTTTGAATAAACCGCAACAGCTAAATGCCATTAGAAGAAAAAGATTCTGTTTTGTTCAAAAAATATTTTGTTCAAATGTGTGTGGAGACGGAAAACCGATAGTTGCCGCTAAAAATCGCTGTCTGACGTCACTATCGAAACTTTTTCAAAAAAATTTCGTGTGTCTAAACTGAGCCTTATGTACGCATTGTGAGACGAACATCTTCATTTTCTTCTTCTTTTAAACATCGATTGTTCTTGTATTTTCATGAAGTTGGTTAAACTGATCGCAATTTTCTATTATTATTTGACAGCAGTCCGTGACGCATTCCAAGTCTGGCAAATCAAAACAAAGGTGTAAAAAAACATTGTGTTAATCTACGGTGAATTACTAAAAAGAAATCGTATTATTTCAACAATATTCTCTGCAATAAGCAATATTTCAACTTGCAATGACATTGAGTGCGAAACGTATTCCGATTTGAATTTGGAATCTTAGGCCGTCGTGTTATTTTGAGTGGATTTTACGCGTTATTTTTGTTGTATTATTGAATTGTCAATACGTGAAGATGGAGGGATCGAATAGTGGGAATAGCAGTGATTCGGATTCAATAGAGGGATGGACTTTTGTAGAAGAAAAGTGTAATGCTCCAGTCAAGGCCGAAATCCAAGGCGTTACGATTGATTCCACATCGCCTTGTAAAGGCGGCACGGCGAGCGCTAACAGGTCAGTACAGCACACGTATCGAAATTCATAATTTTTTAATCAATATAGTCATTCCCCCTTATTCATAAAAAGGTTTTAATTTAATTTAAAATTGTAAACCAGTATAAAGTTTGTTTTCCTATACTTATAAAGTAGTTTAACTCTGTTTTTGGGTACAAACAAAATGAAGAGGGTAGTTTATGTATATCATTATACAATTATAAAACATATCTATTTAGTTTCAAAGTAAGTTTTCTTCTTATTTTTTTAGTTCAATTTATTGCTTTTCAGTCAATTTAGACATTTAGTGCAACATTTTACCGCGTTATTCCCGATGGAGTCGCGCATGGCGAGTGGAAACTATTCATTTTTATATGTAAGGAGGCCGGGCCTTGTATCACTCATTTCACTCGAGATGTGTACTCCCTGCTCCCAGGGGGGCCAGTTCTCAATTTTTGTGAAGGCTTAGCAAACCTTGCCGGCACAATGATTTTGGGTTTGAAATTAACATCAACATGGGAAGCCATTTCTGCCACCCTTGGTAGGTATTGAACCCTATCCCCCTGGCATTAAATGCAAGCATTCCATCAACCATAATGAGGCCTGCACATGAATTGGCATAGGTAATATTTCGTGGTTATGCGCCGGGTTGCTAGGGAAAAGGCATACAAAATATTTTGTCATTGATTTCTAAGGATGGCAGTCCCAAAAATACTGACGTTTGCTCGCCGAAAAAAATGTTTCAAGTTAATAAAATCCAACTTCATTAATAATTTTTAGGCTTAAATTAATATTTAAATTTCCCATTACAATAACGTAAGAAGAAATATCAATTTCATTTTGCTATTATATCCTGGAAGAATTAAAAATATATATTGACGGTTAAAAGGCAGCATAAGCGACAAAGTAAATTGTTTAGGACAGCAGTTTAAAGTTTGAGAGTGCAGAAAAATGGCATAACTTTTTTATTTTTTATCGTATCGTTAAAATCAAAACAGCTATAAAATTAAAAAAATAAAGGCATTTATTGGTGTTCCTATTAATTTGGCTTTAGGATGTTTTACGATTTTTTTATGCCACAAACGCCTTTAGGACAAAAAAGGCCAGAATCTTTGTCAAAGTTTCTGCTGGCAGGACCATGTCAAAGATTGTGGGTCCGCTTGGTATGTCATGTCAAGAGTCCTGTGGCTTAGAAGGTTCTTGTTAAAGATCTGGTTAGCTGGTTTCTCGAAGGTTGATTGGTTAATAAACTCCAGATGTATATTTTAATAGAAAATTTATTTAGGTATTTTACGATACAAAAACTAGAAGCGAATGTTTTAATGTTTCACTTTCAAGAGCAAGGAAGGAAGTGTCAAAAAATACATGAAAACTTAATAAATCCAAAAGTGACAGAAGTACCAACTTGTAGAACACTTAAATGCCAACAATGAGGTATCTTAAAATCTACATAGAGGGCAATGTATTCATTTTAAACATGTCAAAATATTTGACAATCTTGTCGGTTACACCAAAACCATACTTCGAAAACGCAGTTGTTTGCTTCGGCATAAACAACACAAAAATCATCGTAGAGCTATGGGAGTTAGTGCATTAGAAAGAGCGGAAATTTTCAAGTAGGATAGCATTCATAACTCATTTTTGACCAAAATGTCGCTTATTTTAACCGTCGATACAGTCCCTGGCCAATTTATTAGACGCACTACTGCGCAAAATTATACATGTCTGCTTGTGGGAATGCACTTAATATAAATCTTAAATGATATATATCCTTGCAGCTTAGATTAGATTAGACTACCGTTTTTAAAGAAATTAATGAAATTTAGTTTTTAAATACTTAAACTGTTGTGAATTGATTATTTATGTGTAGTCTACTTCATTATTAGATAATATCACAAACAAAACGTTGTATTTGTTGAAAATATTTTCTTTTATTAATTTAAAAAGAAATGACAATATTATGACATAAATTTTAATATTTTGTTGAGCCACCTTTTGCAGCTATAAGAGCCTTATGCCCGCTTTCCACTGCAAGCGTGAAATAGCTGAGCGGGAGCGGGAAATAGCTGAGCGGAGCGTAGTGAAATAGTTTTGGCCTTCCATTGCGAAAGAGTTTAAAAAATAATGGTATTTGCCTTCCACAGCCAACGGCTCGACGGAGTGAGCTAGGCGGGAAATAAGATGAGTCAGATGAAAGAGTTGTTTGCCTTCCATCTACAGCGGGCTTAGCGGAGCCCACAGAGTAGCCAACTAGGCGACATGACAGTGTGTGACGGCTCGTTGCAGCCTACGCCCAGATCAAACGTTTTAATTATTAATAAAAAAGTTTTTTTTGTTTCGAAAAATAAAAAGTAATGTATTATTTTGCTTTCATACATAAAAAGTAGATGTTTGAAATAAAAAATGCATTTTAATATTTTCAAATTTATAAAATAATGTATGATGTGTTTTTGTAAATCATGTATGATGTTTTATCTTGTAATAGCAACTGTCATGCAACACTGCGCGGGTGGGGAGCGGAGTCCGTTGAAAACTAGCGGCCGAGACCATGACACAGCAGACTCATTTTTACTCGCTCAGTCCGCTCCGCTCACTCCGCTGTCGGTGGAAGCACTTCTATGAAATTTACTGTTGCTAGTCGAGCGGAGTCCGTACGGAGTCCGCTGGAAACTCGCTCAACTCTGCGACCACTTTTGTAACTCTTTGTACTCGCTCAGTCCGCTCCGCTCACTCGCTGTCGGTGGAAGCACTTCTATGAAATTTACTGTTGCTAGTCGAGCGGAGTCCGTACGGAGTCCGCTCCGCTCGCAATGGAAAGCGGGCATTAATCTGGTGTGGCATGCTGTTTATGCACTATCATAGCTGCAAAAGGTGACTCAACAAAATATTAAAAAAATTATCATAATATTTTCATTTTTATTTAAATTATTGAGATAAAATATTTTCAACAAATCCCACGGTTTATTTGTGATATTACCTATACAATGAAGTAAACTACACACAAATAATCAAATCACAACAGTTTTAAGTATTTAAAAATTCAATTTCATTAGCTACTAATAATAATTTTCATAACAACTGGAGTGCGTCTAATAAATTGGCCAGGGACTGTAAGTATTTGTAATTTAGAAAATTTTCTTTATACAAATTACTTATACATTATATTTTTGCCGCGTTTTGCTGCTTTAAAAAAAAAATAGTGACAAAACGACCATGCGTAGTGTACAATAAAATCAAGTAAATGCTAAATTGTGACGCTGCGCATATGTAGGTACCTACATATATTAATTTGAATGTTTTCGTATATTTTTTATGGTTTGCATATGTTTTCGTTTTTCTGTTTGCTAGATAGCATGTCACCAGTTGATCAATTAATTCCGTTAGGTGCAAGGATACCCCTTGACGTGTTTCTAAAATATTTGTGGATAATAACTTGTATATTTTTGTGATTTTCCTAACTACAGTGCACCCTGACAGCCATCATTAAGCCTGGGAGAAATTCTATTGTTAGTTTTAATTTTTGTATTACACAAACGGCTTGGCTTGTCCCTTTAATTTTAAAAACAGATATCAATCGCCAATGCTTTGCTATCTGGAATAAGGAAGCAAGAAATTGCATAATACGAGTATTCTTTTCAACTTTCTAAACTTGATATCCGTGGCAACATATAATTGGCCATGTTTTTTTGTAATTGTTATTATTATATTTCCTTGACTTATAGGTTGGTATGCGGCTGACCACCCATACTGTGAAAAAATGGTTCACTTTGCCAATGTTACCCCTGTCTCAGGGAAGAACGGCAAGAGTTGCAGGGCTTATGTTCATTTGAGATGGGTTCTTATAATGTAGGTCCACATGCGGCATGTGTTAGCGCGAAATTATACATGTCTGCTTGTGGGAATGCACTTAATATAAATCTTAAATGATATATATCCTTGCAGCTTAGATTAGATTAGATATTTCTTATGTAACGCTGTTTGTTGTCCTATTAAAATAAAATAAAATAAAAAATAAATAAAATATGCTACATGGATACAATACATTACAGTTTAGTTCCTCCTTTACTTTAAATGTACACCTTGTAGCTGATAGATTATTGTTTCTTCTATATTTCCAGTGACAGAGATTCAACAGAAGATGGAAATGACACGGACGGTATTGCCGTTATCACCGACGACGAACAAGAAATCATCTCCAGTCAAACAAGCAGTGTGGAGAGTCAGCAACACTTCAACAGCTTCTTCGCATCTCAAATTTCAACAACTTCAAGTTTTTGCGCATGCGACAAATATGGCAACACATTCTCTCCCAAAGATGACGAAACAAGCTCAACGGCAACCCTACCAGAACAACAGCAGGAATTGCTAGATGACCTATTCATGGCTAACTCTAAAATAAGATCTTATGTCCATAAAAGGAACAACAGAATAAGTTCCCTTTTGAATGTTGTGCTGTTGGGCACAGTGGTCACAACGGCTTGCTTGGCTCTGGGACACATGTGGGGAACAGCAGACGAGTGTGCCGTTAATGTCTTCACACCACTTAGTGAAGTCATCCTAGATATCCAGCAGTTGCAACGTGAGAATTATCTGTTGAAGTCAGAAATCAAGAGATTGCAGAAAATGAATGCACCGAGTACAGTGGTGTCGGAATTGAATCAAGGAAATTTGAAAATGGGTGTGGCGACTGAAAAAGATTGTGGGATTTTGAATGGCTCACATGAAAACTCGCCACAATTTCAAGCAAACAACATTAATAATAATGAAAACCTAAAAAAAATTGTGGAATCTGTGACACAGATACATGGAACGGATTATGAAATTGAAAATGATGAGTTCATCAAATCAAGAGTTTACGAGAAAGATTTAAATTTTGATATGCTTACAAATAATGCTAACCCTGCTTCTTGGGTATTTGAAGAAGAACTAAAACCTGAGAATGATGAATCTACCCAAGTTTATCCTGACGTGGAAATGGAAAATAATAAAATGGAGAAGAAATTACATAGAAAAAATATGAAGCTTGATTGTTTTAATAAGATAGATCCTGCTCGCATTCCTAAATCAGGGCCAAAAACTTACTGTCAGTACGTTGTGTACAAAGCTGCATTGAAAACCAAAAAAAGAGAGGAAAGTAATACATGGCGAGCTAAAAGTAAAGAAGAGAAAGATGCACTGAAGATTCAACGGAGACAAGAGAAGGAAGCATTGAGAAAAAAACAGAAGGAAGAAAAGGAGGTGTTTAAATTACAAAAGGATCAGGAAAAGGAGGCATTCAAAAACAAGAAGAAAGAGAAAAGAGAAGCTGAGAAAGCATATGCATTTAAAGTTCAAAACAAACAGAAGAAAGATACATTTATAAATATAGAAAAAGAAAAAGAGGATTCAAAAATTGATAAAAGGATTGATGAAGCTAATTTGGAGTTTCCTGAAGATTCTGAAAAGCTGGAAGAAAAATCTTCCGGTGAACAAAGAGCAATACGATATAGGAACTCTATGAAACTACAGAAAAATAAACTGCAAAAGAATGTGACCACTGCAAAAAAAAATCAAAAGTATGAAAGCAGTGAAAGAGATTTTAGTGAGAATGAAGATGATGTTAACGGTGATTGGTATTATAAGATGTCTCTGGCCAGAGAGCAATCCAGGAGTAGAGGGATGTACAATGGTAGGAGGCCCGACCAGGCTCGATGGTACTTCAAGATGATGGATGATAGGGAACGCAGCCGATACCAGTCAGCCAACTGATCTCCAAACTCAACTAATTCATCATCCATGTTTTAAAAAGGCGACAAAGTGCTTTCAATTCGACTCCCAGTGTTGTAAATTGTAATTTCAATTAAAGTACATCAAAATGCATTTTAACTTTTCTGATTGTTACAGGCCAATTGTTGTAAAAAGATTTTCATTTCGGCTATTTTTCCTGTTGAATATGGCTTTGAAAATTCTGAATAATAAACTTATTTAAAAACAACCTGATCTATGGCAATATATCTAGCTATGGCTCGACGAAATGTCAAATACATTACATTATGACATGATAAGTTGATCGCTTAATGATTGATGAAAGAACAATTCATGTATGTACATTGTACAGTGTAGACGTTTATGTATAATAGGGACCCTACTCCTAGTAAAATACGGAATTATACTTTGTGGCTGGTTGGCTGATTAAAGTCTAAGATGACAGGTAATCTGTGAATATTATTTGTGTGTTTGAATACATGTTTCTTAAACTGGTGACTGATCTGAGTATTAAAGCTCAATTAACATCCTTAACCTTTATCACCCTGAGTATCTAAAAATTACACATGGCTAATCTGCAATGGTGATTTCTAATGTTGGTGTATTAATTTGCTACATTTTTTGCATAGGAAATTTCTGACTTTTTTTGTATAGATTTATTTTTAAGATTTTGTTGTTTACTTAAATGTTATTTATTACTCGTATTCCTTGACTTATAGGTTGGTATGAGGCTGACCACCCATACTGTAAAAAATGGTTCACTTTGCCAATGTTACCCCTGTTTCAGGGAAGGTCGGCAAAAGTTGTGGGGCTTATGTTCATTTGAGGTTTGGATTTTATTTGTAAGTACACATTCAGCATTTCAGGAGGTGAGATTCAAAAATGGTCATGTCCGAAATTCAGAATTTTGGGAAATGACGTATTTAGTTTTCGGTGTGTTCCATAGGCAAAATACTTTATTAAATGACATTTATGAAAACCCGTTGTTATTATTATGCTCATTTTATGAAAATCCTTTAACTTTTCCAGCAGAAACTCTTAAAAAAATGATTTTTTAAATGGACTTGACTAGTTTTGAATCGAAGTAATGGACTTGACTATATTTGAAAAATATTCGGTGGGACTTGACTATTATTGAAAACTACTTGATGGGACTTGACCATTTTTGTCATTCACTATGTTAACAACTTTTTAGGGCTGTCACAATTTGTTGCGTGAAAATGAAATGAAATCAAATAAAAAATAATTAATTTTTGAAAACTCATATTTATTCAGTACAGCGTTAAAGTACAAAATATTATAATGTTAATGTTTTTAAAAATGTTGTTCTACATACTGATACAACAACTCCATTTACCTTCTTTATAAAGTATTTAATAGACGTATTTTTTGCCTTTCCAGTACCGGTTCGAATTATTTTCCTTTGAGGTGTTATAGCTTTTGTAAATTTAAAAATAAAACTGTCTTGGGCTTTTTTCCTGGAATTTCGAAAAATTTTGAATTGAAGTTTTTGATGTCCTGTAAACTTAGTGAGCAGCATTGATAGGCTTTTGTATTAAGCCCACATGTATAATTTTGGAGGGGCCGTTGAGAAAAATACCAGAAAATATATTATAATATTAATTAATTATCATAATTATAATAGTAATACATGTTACACATAAAAAACTAATAAAAAGATAAAGTTAATAAATCGTATAGGTACCTAATACATATAATAATAAGAATAATAATGCATATTGCATATAAACAACTTATCAATATAAAAGTCAATATGTAGGTACATCATATTTTTTTATACTTATATTTACTTTTAAGTGACAACCCTATATTGAAATTACTAAGAAAAATACGGACCTTTTTTTCTTCGATATCTCTCTTTTCGAGGATTCCGGCTGTTGCTTTCTTTTTCTCGCTTGATGAGGCAGTACCTCGGCTATAATATTCTCCATAATTTCTTCTTAAATATGTGAAAAAACTAGTATAAATCCTTAGTTTTTAAGAGCGCTCTCAAGACGTTTCTTCCGAGTCAACTGTCATCGAGTGTATGGGAATAAACAAGATGGCGGCTGTAAATCGAGTCACACTATTGGTCGGAACGGACCTGACTATATTTGAAACTCAACTGCTTAAAAAATGACCACTTTTGAAAATGAAGTAGCTTTATTACTGCTTATAAACAAGAAATTCACGGATTTGATTATTTTTGAAATACATATACTAAATCTACTGAAAATACTGAATAAAACTACAATAAAATCCCAAAAAAGATAAATTTGGACTTGACCACTTTTGAATCTCACCTCCTGTTGAATTTATAAGAATAACGTGTGATGTCAATCTTACATTAAAATTATAAATTTGTGTGTGCGTTTTGTGTTTCATGGATTTGCTGTATTATATGTAAGTCCTCAGTTAAATTAAAATATGGCCCTTATTCAGATAGATTGAACAGTTTTTTTCTTTGCTTACTTTTTTTCAATCCATCTCAGTTTGGAATACTTCGGGTTTTACTGATATTAATAACTTTTCAACCAGCTTCCCTTCTGTTGAATGTCACCCTTCGCCACTGGTGTGTATTGAAATGATCTTTGATGTGAAGAAACTGGGTAAATAATCATAAATGTATTGTATATTAAGTATTTCTAAATGCATTTCAATTTTGTCAAATAAAAAATTATATATATTGTTGGAATTATTTTTGTACCTATATTGAAAGGGTTTTGCACAATAGGATTATCACAATGATGTTTGGAGTTCAATATGCCTCTCTATTAGCATGTGTTATGTATTGATAAACTGCCATCATTTAAAGAGGTTTTAATAATTACAGGTATGTGTAGCACTCTTTTCCTTTAAATTTTTCACAATTGGTGTTTTTTTTACCACACATATTGTAAAATATAATTCACTTTGTCAATGCCACCCCTGTTTGAGGGAAGGTCGGCAGAAGTTGCAGAGGGTTGAGTTGTGGCATTCTAGATCACGGTATACAATATATTCGCTGACAACCCTTGTAATTCGGTAAGAAAATCTCAGGGGCTCAAGCTTAGGGCCACTGAAAACTCGAGGAAAATCCAAAGCTTTTTGTATCATAAAATGCAAAAGTTATTATTATGTTTTTTCGATCCCATGTAAGTTCCTGCTTTCACATGCTGTATGTGTACAATAAAATAAACCAAACCTCACATGAACATAAACTTTGCAACTCCTGGCGGCTTTCTCTGAAACTGGATGTGGCAAAAGTATAGTATAATATCAACAAGATAACAAAGTACAGCTGACAGTGGAGCTCTCAACTAAAATATTATTTAAGGATGCCAAAAGTGCTTGAAATGGTCTTTGATACTCAGTGAACTTTGAATGAACTGTTCTTAAAACATCACAGTTATAAGTTTTACGAACTGTATTGCTTAACATTTAAACAAATCAATTCTGTGTTACTTATCTCAAAGTTTGAAAGAAACTATTGTGGTAATTTTATGTACCTATATATCTTATTTAATAATATTAAAATGCTAAATTAAATGAATAAAAATAATAAGGAGCCATCTATATCAAACTTTTAAAATAATTTCATTGAACAATTTTAAGCTTTATAAATCCCACTAAAGAGTGCTCTTTTATTTTTTATATAGAATTTGGAGATGGGAATTAATTAAATATAAGTGCTTCACTTGCGCCAACTATATAAATTGAGGTAGTAAAATAAGATGAAGTGCAATAAGTGTGAAAACGAAATAAGCCCTAAAAAAAATCTTAAATGTTCAAGATGCTACCTGAGCTACCACCCTTCTTGCCAAGAGCAACCCTCTGATATCATGAAGAGGATGACGGCAAGGACTCGCTCGCAATGGGCGTGTAGCACGTGCAGAGCGGAGGACCCGAGGACTTCCAAGCCGGGCCCCACTTCATATCCTGGCGCAGTCTCTCTGACTGCAAGCAAATGCAAGCCCAAACAAACACGTGTAGTTCGCGCTTACAAATGCTGAATGTGTACTTACAAATAAAATCCAAACCTCAAATGAACAAAACCCTATAACTTTTGCCGACCTTCCCTGACACAGGGGTGACATCGGCATAGTGAATCATTTTTTACAGTATGGGTGGTCAGACTCATACCAACCTATAAGTCAAGGAAGTTCTGATAAGAAAAAAACACTGAGTAGATCTAAATGGTTTTGGCTGGGGAAGGGGCCGTTGTCAGAAGTAGGAAGATTAGGGTTGGATCCCTTTTCAGGGATATCAAACATGCCTGCGTTTTTCTAACATTGAATTCAACAAGATTGTCAACTCCCCAGCAGCTGACTGCTTATGCTCTATATCAGTGGACCCAACCCTGGGGGCAATGTGGGTTCTCAGGGGGGTGATAATTACGCAGGTCTGTATTGTGCACAACTCTTTTCAATCATTAGAAACGTAAATATAAATGTTTAGCTTATCTCGTCAATTAGTGTTTTATGCTATGCTTGGAAAGTATTTATTCTTCATTGATGTAAAGAAAAGTACATTGTCCAATAGACGGTAAGGTGTTTTATCCATTTTCTGTGTTAGAATATATACTTTTTTTATCTCACACTATGGAGTCCACTCATTTAAAGATTCTCTCGACTGGAAGACGTCACAGGTTGTAGTAAATACTGTAACTGTAACCCTATCGCCATTCCTCTAGGAGTGACCTGAGCCTCTGCAGATTTGCCTCCATTTTTTCATAGATTTACTTCTTCCTTTACTATTGCTTTGTTTATCTCATTCTTTCACAATTTCACCAATCTGATCCAGCTTTACTTTTCTCGATTTTCCCTAATTCCTATTTTTCCTTTCACATTTCCTCAGTATTTACACTTTGTAAGTCTTTCTTCATCCATTCTTTCAACATGTCCGAATCATGTCATCATATTCTTTTGTACCTTTACTTTCATATCCTGTTTCAACTTACATTTAACTTTTACCCATTCATTCTTAACTCTATCTCTAAGGGCCGTTTTTATAAACGTTGGACTAAATATCCGTAAGTAAATCCTCATTTTACTAACGGATGGACGTTAACGGACTGATCTTACCGATGGTTGTCTTATAAAGCTTTTTTAACCGTCCGTTAGTTCTCAATAATGCACTCGTATTTTCGATGATTTTTTGCGTGCATTCATGAACATATGTCATCCGTTTGCTGTCAGAGAAGAAACATAACCTAAAGTTGCGTATGAAAAACACGAAAACGACTGATACGGCCCTATTTTAATGAATTCTTTATCACTGTCGGAAGAAATTATCTTCAACAGGGTAGAGCGTAGAAGTCCAATGACACGCAAAACTCACCGCAAAAAAGAATGCTTTGACAGCTGACCTAACCTCAAACCTTAACAAACCGACCGGTATCTACCTGGAAACCGGGGGTCGGCTGTCGGTTAGATCCGCCGGTAAAATTAAACCAAAAATTTACAAACGAATTGACAGAAAAACGAAATCTGTACCAAACTTCGGTTTATTAGATTTGACATTTAACAAACGGATGTTTATAAGATCGGCCCTAAAAGTGATTCTGTCATACTCCTCAAGTGTTTCATTTCCACTCTAGGTACGTACTTTGCTCATTTCTCTGTCCATGGCTTTGCTGTTTGAGAATAACACCACTGTATATCTTCTGTCTATAATGTATTATTTTTTTTGTATGTATATAACATGGCGAAGTGAGTTCACAATTTTTTCTCCAGTTTAAGTAAGTGGACTCCATTTCGGAACCTAATATAAATAAGCACAACCTTTTGTGAGATTTTAATTTATGGATGTACCTTTTGATTATAAACATTTTTTTATACTTTTTAACCTTTGTGTTTTTATATTTTAAGTATTTCATAAGTATTATTATACCTACTACATGTAATCCATCTACATGTTTGTTTGTCCATTTTATTTTATTAATCATGACTATTTATTTTTATATTTTCTTGGACCATTTTTTGATGCATAGTTTTTCTGTGATAAAATTAAAACCTTAAATTTTTTGATTCTATATTAAAGTAGGTATGTATGTATGTATGCAATGAAAATAAATGTTTTTTCCTAAATTGGTATTTGATATTACCTAAACCCCTAAAAAACCAAATTGGTTTTGATTTGCATTGGTGATACAAATATTATTTAGCACATAAACTAGATTTAATCATTCCAAAAACCTGCAGTTCCTCAATTAGAACAAAAGTGGAAGAATTACGCGGAGCCCTGATACTTCTGGAAGATAATATTGCTGTATTGGAAATGTAAAGAAGAAACTTTGGAGTTCCTACAACCGACAAATAGAAAAAAGTGTATCATCATCCTTGTCCCAGCAGGTGAGAGTTAATCTCCTTCATAAGCTGCTACCGATGCCGTTTGCCTGTGGCTTTTCTTTCCACCGAAATGCTCACAATACAGAACCAATTCTACTTTTCATGGGTTAATGTTTATGCTACGACTGTCAGGTAATAAGTAGACAGTAGGTATATAGAGTATATATTTTGTGAAATCATGTTAAATAACATATAGAGTACAACAGCCATCTCTGGTCCGGTATACCAAAGAGGCTGTGTGACCAACTTGACAGTGTGCAAAAAAGAGCGGTGAAGCTGATTGATAATCCTATTCTCACAGCCAACCTACATTCTCTTCAGCACAGAAGGAAAGTTGAAATGATCAGTATTTTCTATAGGTACTATAATGGCGTCTGCTCCGATGAAATATCCTCACTTATACCCCCTCCTCTCGTCACAACAAAGGCAACTCGTAGAACAGCTCACATTCAACCATTTGCAGTCGATATCAAAACTATGAGAACTTGGAGTTTTCACGACTCATTCCTATGCCAAACTGCCCGCTTATGGAATGAGTAACCGGTATCTGTATTTCCATCTCAATTTAACCTTACCCTTTTCAAATCCAATATCAATCGCCATTTCCTCTCAGTGTCTCAAAACACAATGCAACGCAACACACACAACAGCACTGCGCAGCTAACGGCCCTGCAACCGGACAAGGACAACTGCCACATCACCAACACCTCTGCGGCACTATAACAAGTTTCATAGACCCCTAGAGTCTCTTGAATCTAGGGAGTCTCCCGCACAGGCTTTCTAATCTAATCTAAGCTGCAAGGATATATAACATTTAAGATTTATATTAAATGCATTCCCACAAGCAGACATGCATAATTTCGCGCTAACACATGCCGCATGTGGACCTAAATTATAAGAACCCATCTCAAATGAACATAAGCCCTGCAACTCTTGCCGTCCTTCCCTGAGAGAGGGTTGACATTGGCAAAGTGAACCATTTTTTCACAGTATGGGTGGTCAGCCGCATACCAACCTATAAGTCAAGGAACATTAAAAATATATATATATATATTAGAGTGTCCCTTATATGGGCAAAATTTTTTTTTTTTCGATTTTGAAAACGCATACCCTCTAACTTTTTTACAATTACTATAAACTATTCAGATACAAAATTTCATATTTGTACGATGATTCTAACCCGTGCCGACGAGGCCTCAAAGTTTTTCAAAATAAGAGAAATTTACTTCTTCTAGATATGATGGTAGTTTAAATTGTTATTATTATTCTTAAGTGTCAAAATAAACCAAAATATCTGTGAATAATGGGGAAATATATTAAAAGCAAAAAAATAGATACTTTTGATTAAGATATTTTCTCTTCAGCGTCTTCTTTTTGCAGTAAAAATACAGTTTTTTGTGTACTGAACGCAGCGTAAATGGTACTGATTCTGTTCTTCCTTGGGCGTTATTTCGCCATGAAAATCTTCATTCTTTTCACAAATTTTCTGCAGTATCGTTGACTGCTTTAACAAAGGTAAATTTTATTTCGTTTAAAATAACATTTTATTGCCACGACGAGACGCTATCTTGAAGGAAATTGATTTCAATTTACAATCTTGAAAATATTTTTTTGCTTGAGGATGACACAAACTGATCCAAAATTTTATGTGAAACATTACAAATAATAAAATACCATTACAATCAATACATAATTAGAAAATTATATATTAAAAGAACTGATGATTTTATTTGTACCGTATAAAGATCTCAATATTTTTTCTTTAGATGGACTGTACCTCTTTTGTAATGGGCAAGAACTTTCCCTCTATAAATTAGCAAAAATTTGCTTCTTAGTTTTCTTTTTTTCATCTTCCACAAAATCATCAACGATCGATGATACTGCTATTTCATCTGACAAATACCATAAGAGCTGACAAAACTTCGTCAAGGTTACTTGAGAAATAACCGTTCCAAGTTTCTCATAATCCTTCAAATTTTTCAAAAATCACAAATCTTGATGAGGTGCTTTAACCCTTTCAACCCTATTGGGATAATGCGTCCCAGAACACATTTGAAAAAATCTGTTGGGCGTTCTACTTAACATATTCCAATAGGATTTGAAGCGTTCAGTAGTTTATGGACTTGGCTATCGTCTGTGACTCACTTCACACACATTTAGTGGATTGTTTGAGCGGGAAACGCTATCGGCACAAGACCTGGCAAAATTGTTAAAAGTTGTTTTTGAGTTTATTGGTGAACATTATCACGGAAGTACAATTTTTATCACTTATTTTTATTGTTTTGTTGTCATGGAAGTGCTGTGTTTGAAAATTGATGTGAATTATTGCTTATTTTCAAAAATATTTGGTGATTTTGTTTATTGGGATTATACGTCCCATTAGGGTTGTTGGACACAGAATTTTGGTAACATATATCCCAACAGTGTTTCATGGCATGGAGTTTGCGGAAAAATTAGTGGAATTCGGTAAAGAAAAATCGGCTATAAAAAAAGAGGCCCTTCAGTTACAGCCAAAAGGTTACGGGATGTTGGGGATTACTTGCCTCTAAAATTGGACCAGAGACGAAGGTGTGTCAGGTGTGCCAAGAATAAATGTGGGAAACCAAAAGACAAGAGGACTAATTTTGTGTGCGAAAGCTGTGGAATAGCTCTTTGTTTCAACTGTTTCGGTCCTTATCATTCTTAGGCAGTATAATATAACGACTGTAATTTACTTTAGCGTAGTTTTTATACTATTATTTTGTAATAATTGCTCATTTAGTCCCATTTTGTCAAGTCCATAAAACACGGCTGGGACGTATTATCCCAGGCCATAAAAGGAAATCGGAAAATAGGAAAAATTTTAATGCATAAATTTTAACTTAATTGAATTGGAAAGAATAACTCCTGATAGTAAAAAAGCTATAAAATTCATCAGCCTAAAGTCGGGTTGAAAGGGTTAACTGCCAAACTACACTAAACCCAGGGTTTCACATAAACAGTGGTAATAAATAAGCAAATATCTCTAAGGACTTGTATTTTCTTTGTGCTCATTTTAAATAAAGACTGCAACTTATATCCAAAGAGTAAATAGCTCTTACCATCCACCGCGCTTAATGCAAAGCATCAGGAGGCTTTATTTTCAGGTTTATCCTCATTACCACCCAAAAACATGATGAGTAGTTTTATCAGTTCAGGGTGCTTATCTCGTACAATAAACTTTTATAGTCCATGCTTATAAAACACTACTTGATCAATTTCTCAATCACTGATATATTGTTTCACAAATTTGGGCAAGTTTGGATGTTAGTAGAATCAATATTATTTCAATTATCTTTTAATTTTTAAAACAGTGAAATATCAGTATTTATAGTAATTTGATTTAGATTTAGATAGTAATTTGAGGTATTTTTTCTTCAAACACATTTGTTAAGACGAGTCCATAAACATGTTGGCGACAAGCAAACAATAATACCTCTCTTTCCAACTTTTGTCCAAAATTCCAACATTAGTCCAACACTAGAAGCTGAAGTGCCACAGCACATTATTCGCATCTAGTCACTATGGTCCCTATCATGAAGCGAGCTTAAAAAGCCATGACTTGATTTTTACCAGAAGAACTATCTAGTTTTGGAACAGCAAGGAGTTTTTCTTTAGCATCGAAAGAAATCAACGACCGGTAACCGCTCTTCCTAAGAACTCCTGCAGTCTATAATTCACGGAACACTGTCTCATCCCAATTAACAATTACTATGTCAGGACCATGATTTTACAAATCTGTCTTTATAGCTTGAAGTACAAAATTTACACAGCGCCTTTTATGACAGTGCGTCATTGCAAAGGCGCTTGTCCATATGATAGGACGAGGAGGTGAGTCTTGAGACGTAAGGCGGGAATAGCATTCCAAATGATTGAAGTGACCGCCTTAAATACCCAGTCTCCAAATAACAAAGCGGGGCTTTCTTGCAGGGATGTCCAGGCAGCTGCTTCTGCCATTCCTTCCAAATTTCAGATAGAACCATTTGAATGAAAGATTTATTAATTGTATATTTGTCTTTGCTGAGACCTAGCACTTAAACGGAGGCCTGGTGGTCTTTAATGCTCAGCTGGTTTCTGTCCTCTGTAGAAAAACATATAGTGAAGTACATGCAGTTAGTTTTCTTTTTTTTTCCTCAATTTCGCGTTGCCGTGACCTTTCTTCCTTCGTTTGACGATTTGATGGTAATTTGTCACCTGTTATTTGGTGTTGTGCCTCTCCAACTAAGAATATTATTTTTTTAGCACTTCGTTATTAAGCTGAAATACGATTCAAATTAAATAAACCATGTTGATAACACGACTTATTGCATTTGACTGAAAACAAAGTGAGAACGTGCCACCCGCGCGCTTGTACTGTAACGTAAATTGTATGAACATGTTCCGATACAAGTCGGCACGGGTTACAGTGCTCCAAATGATCTGAAATTTTCTAAAGGAAGTGTTTTATGGCAATACGCAAAAAAATAGCCCCTATGCGTTAAAAAATAATCAACTTGAAAAATAAGGGACACTCTAATATATATGTATTCCGTACTTATACATTTATTTTGCTTGTCCATTTGCATGCAGTTCTTCCAAAAATTCAATTTTAATAACTAAATGAGTTGAGGGAGAGAAATAGAACCAAAGGTGGCTATCTAGGACTTATGTTTTTAGAAAGTAGATAAAAATGGAAGCACATTTTCTGTTTTCCCTTGTAAGACTACTCACCCATGGGTACTGTGAAAATTGATTCACTTTTGATATTATAACCCCTGTTTCAGGGAAGGGCGCCAAGAGTTCCAGGGTTTATGTTAATTAGAGGTTTGGATTTTTATTACGCATGCAGAGGTTTGGATTTTTAGCATACATGCAGCATATGTAAACTTGAACTTACATGTGCCTGCTTGTATGCTTGCATTAACTATGAACCTTAAAAGCTTCCTTAAGGCGCTAGAACGTTTCGTCTAGCATCGCGCTGCCTTGTGTTGTACTGAACATGCCTACACTTGTCAAACAGAGCAAACGTTCTACCAGTGCTGTCACTGCGTCCAGACGTTGCATTGTATTTTATTTTTTTCATGCCGGGTGTTTTTTATGTCAAAAATAATAAAATATTAGCTGAAAAAATGATTGAATACATTTGAAAAAACTGTTGCTTATATGCAAGAAACAGTGCTTATAAAAATGTTTCAAGATTTTGCTAGATAATGCGTAAAGCAGCAACAACTCATCTTCATCTGAGTCCCTGAACATCGTGACCAATTATGACAACTGAATAGCGTCAAAGCCGCTTAAATAGAAAGTACGCTATGTTACGGCGTTAAAAATTATTTCTGAAGCCTCAAATGTTAACCCATCGGCATATCAGCCGCCAAGATATGGCGGCTGATAATATTTTACGCTAAAATACCGGCCGCCAAACGCTGGCGGTTTTAGTCACGCCCCCGCCTGTGTGTAGTTCATATTATACAGTTACTTTTTTTTTCTGTGACACCTACATGTCGATAGAGAAAACTTTTGTAAAGGATTGGTTGAAGATTATTTCATATTATTTTTAAACTTATTCACGGAATTAGACAATAGATGTCACTATGAGGGAAAAATTAGCCCTTTGTTTTTCAAACTTATTTACGGAATTCGACAATAGATGTCACTGTGAGAACCAACTAAAATCAGTCGAAATTCAAATTTTTACTTCGCAGTCGTAATGTTTTACGGAGTTTTTTTTTTGAGTTTTATCTATAATTTATCACATATCTGATCTAGACACTCGAGTGATTACGTGCGTAATAGTTATAAGTACAATTGGTAAAACGGCAATAGTTGTAGTTTTTTGAGACAGTTTATTATTGTAATATCTTTCTCTTGTTTTGACTCTGTTATATTGCATATTTTTGCTGACTAACGCCGTTTATTGCTATTTTATATATCGTGTACATGGACTTTAATGGCCATCAATAAAACAAAACAAAATAAAAAAGAAATAATAATAATAAAATGTCAGTTGAATTTGAACACTTTTGGCGCTTCAAAAGTATATGTCGCGCGTGAGCGTTCTGATTGGTTCAACTAACTTTTACCACAAAAATCAAACTGTTTAGTGCGCGTTACCCTTTTCTGCATAGATTATTTCTTAGGAAGGTATCTCGTTTTTTCAGGTACAAAATAAAAACCATTATTTTATTATCAGGAACATAATATATTTTTGTAAGTGAAATTATCAAGACTTTTTTATATCTACTGGTGACTGTTTTTTTAAAGTGATTTATATATAAATAGAAGTAGTTAGAATTTTGAATCCATCAAAATGAGCAGGAGGTTACAAAATAATACGGAGGATGAAATTCTTTCTAAATTGCTTTTAACGGACAGTGATACCGAGGGTGATTCTGAAGATAGCATTGATCCTGGTTGCGAGACTGAAGAGTCTGAATCATCTGAGAGTGATGATTCCCAAACTGAATCTGAAGCTCGACCCTCAAAAAAGCAAAAAGTAGATCTGGAATTGTGGAAATGGAATCCTACTTGCCCGCCTCCTGACTTGTTTCCTGACGGAATCCTACTCACCAATGTGTTTGTGTAACTAATACTTTGAAAATGACCAAGTTTTTAGAAAGATTTTCTTCTGGTCAGTGAATACACTGTTTTCTTTTTTTGCGTTAGTTGCGTGCGTTGCGTGTATCACATTTTAATACCTAAGTTTAGTGCGCCACAGTTTAACAAGCCATGACACACCCCACCGGGCGAGGCCACTTTTGTGATTTCAGGGATAAAATAAATTAGTATATTTATGTACACATTTTCTTCAAAATAACAATATGCGGATGGGTTAACAAATACTTGACACTTAGATTATAGGTATAGATAGTGCAAATACTTTTGTGAAATCATGCATGTACTTACGTTGTGGATCCGGATTCCATACATGTACAGTTGTCTCTTCGCACGCGTTCCATCCTGAAATTCAATTTAAAATAAATAAGATATAGAACCAAATATTGTCAACTTAAAGGTAAAACTGAATAACGACGAAGCCTTAAATGTTAACTAATACTTGACACTTACGGGGCTATTCTTAAGACATTTTAGTCGTCGGTTGAGCCCACACTTTGACAAACCAATGCTGCATTTGTATGAAAACCTGTCAATCTAAGATGGCCGCAAGTGAACAGCTGATTTTTTTTCATACAAATATTACAAAATTCGGTAGATAAGAATGACCGTGCTGATGAAACTTCCAGCGCAGACACCATTAGTTTGTCAAAGCGTAGGCTCAACCGACGAATAAAATGTCTAAGAATAGCCCCGTTAGATTATATAGATAGTCCAAATACTTTAGTGAAATCATGCATGTACTTACGTTGTGGATCCAGATTCCATACATGTACAGTTGTCTCTTCGTACGCGTTCCATCCTGAAATTCAATTTAAAATAAATGAATAAAATAAATAAGATACAGAACCAGATATCGTCACCTTAAAGGTAAAACTGAATAAGTGACATATTGAGCAAAATTGAGTATTTTGGATAAATTTACTCCTTATTTTACTATCTTTGAGATGAAATACTAAAAAAAATGTGAAAGTCCAATAATTTCAGAGTTTTTTTTTTCACTAATTGAATAAGTATGCTGTCATCGCAGATTGCCCGAGGTAAAACTTTACATTTGCCGCCCTGACAAGCTTACACATGCTGACTGCGCGGAGACTGTTGTTTCCTCTCTCTCATTTTTAATGGACAAGAGCCAGATGCAGTCTATCAGTGTACATTGTAAGCTCATACAGGAAGCTAACGTCTGGCTGGAGTCATTATTTTGATATTTCAATTTTATTATTTAGATTTCCGGTGAATTCACTTTGTGAAAGTGTTTTTTTTTTAATTTAAATATAAAAACAACATTATAGTCCACTTTGAGTTTACTTTATTTTATAGACTTAGGTAGAGAAACAGTAGGTACCTCCCATCAACTAAGAGTAAGGTAAAACCACCAGTAGATGACACCTTAAGGGTTTATTAGTATGTCTATAGACATAGTTTGGTATGAAATCATCTTACAGGGCGTTTCTACTTGGTAATATTTGCGCAAATTATTACACTTTCAGAATATGACAAGAATTGTATAAATAAAACTGATGCGTATTTTTTATATATTTTTTAATAAAATGAAGGTAGTAACTTAGTAGTTGACACCTAGTAAAAACAAAAATATGTAGTAGTTGACACTTGTTATTCTCAGTAGTTGACATAGTATGTTTACTATGTCAACTACTTATTATTTATTATTATAATTTATATATAATTTAATATTATAATTTCCTTTTGTCGGTGGCATCTACAAAACGAAAGAAAAATAATTCGATAGTTGACACCTAAATCTCTAATAGTTCCACCTCCTGTCAACTACTGAACAAAACGGTTTTAAATTATTTTAGAAGATATAATAGAGTAATTTAATGTATAAGCAAGATGACACATAAATTATACGATATTAATAAATTTCATGAAAATCCATTAGTTGACAGCACATGTCAACTACTTAATCTTAAGTCGTTTTAAGAATCAGTAAATGACATGACCCCTTATTTATATATTTATTTATTGATTGTCATGTTAAATGACATTCATTCACACTTCAGACTCTAATAAAGGATACAATTAATATTTATTCATAATTATAAAAGATTACGTACCTTTCCAATATTAATCTTTCGGCTTGCTCTTAACAAATTGCACAAGAAAATAACAATAAATATGGCGCGACACAACCAACTTTCATGGATCGAACGCTGTGACTAGCGATGACGTTAAGACGCCTTGGATAGTTTTTGTCGGTGTCGCTAGATGTCTATACTATTTCATAAACACAATGTCTATCTTTGGTTACTTGTTTTATTCTTGTTATTCTAGTTTCTTTGTCAAAGTGTCAACTATTGATGCAGTGTCAATTACTGGTGGTTTTACCTTAGTGTTGATTTTCTATTTAAATTTATAAAAGAATTTAATATTGAAAAACCTGGAGTTACTTTTACTAAAGCATTGTAAATTTAATGTTTGAAATACGTCTTTACTTTTTTTGCATTTGATTCCTGAAAGTTCTAATTAAATATCTAATATAATATAAATATTTTTTTGTATGGCAGCCATCTTGAATTTTCTAGTTGGTGTAATGCCATGTTATTCATACTTAATACATGTCTAAAAAGTTGATGTAGCCAAAATTTGGTATTTCTAGGTCTTATACTTTGGAAAGTGACACACATACACACACACACACATACAGACGGACGTTTTTGAAAGATAGTGTTTTTCGGCATGTCCTGCACCAGGACAACTCATTTCCGTGAAAACCTCGAAAAAAAATTTTCACACCAAATCATAACTTTCTTTATAGCCTTCTATAGCAAGAAAGTAAAAAAATAAAACAAAAAGTTAAACTTTGTTTTAAGTCAAAAATATATTTTTTGTACATTTTTTAATCCAGAATAATGATTTTAATCCAGAATCAGAATCCAGAGAAGATCAAGTTTTTGAAAAATCATTATTCCATACATTTTTCTGTGGGTTAGTAACAAATACCACACTCATCTGAGAGGTAAAAGTGAATAAGTACATTTAATTTTTTTATCGCTGAAATAAAATAATGTGCGAGTTAATCAAATCAGATGGAAAGAAAACTATCATTGCTAGATTGAAAAAAAAAACCAGTTCATTCTGATGATTGGTTTACGAACTAGGAGAAGAAATGCACATAAAAACCTTCTTTCCGCGATATCTCAAAACTAGGAATCTGTACTTATTAAATTTTACCTTTTAGGTGGCGATTCGGCCATTTAGGTTTTTTTTAATTGGGCGAATGTATGGAAGCACAGCAGCATATTTTCTTTTTCTTTTATAAATATATATCTTGGACCGGTCCTTAGTCCAGCGACAACATTTCGGACTCGTAAATGGAAGGTTGTGGATTCAAATCCCGGCGGAGCACAATAATATACCATTTAAATTTCCAAATGTGCTCTTCGCTGGGTTGAAAAATTCTTAAACCTTTACCAAAGACCGGTCACTGAAAGGTCCATCCAACCTTACAACAACTGGGTCTTGCTTGAGAATTGGCGCTTTCTACAGCAACGACCAAGCTCGCAGAGGGCTCTTGAGGTGTGATACACACAAAAACAGCGCTCACTAAATAAATCATCCTAATATTATAATTATTTTGTATGGTATGAGGCTGACCAAACATAAGTACTATAAAAATTGGTACACTTTTGACAGTATCACATCTATTTCAGGGAAAAGCAGTTAGATCTATGGGATGTATGTTTCTTTGAGATTTGGGTTTTATTTTGTAAGTGGGTACATAATTATCCAAAATTCGTAAGAGAACTTTTACAATTCTTCTTGTAGCAGTGCATTACTAATCATCCTTAAATGTTGATATATTTTCGCACATTGTGTAGGTAATAGATTAGTGAAGTTGTTTTTATTTTAAGAAAAGTGTATAGCATGGGCGATCTGAACTTACTTGAGCTTTTCATAAGCTAATCTCTTGGCCTGATGTGCTAAAACAAGATTCTTATGTCGCCATCTTCCTTTTTTTGGCATTTTGCTTTTCATTTTCTTTTTCTTTTCTCCATACATTGTCACAAATGTTTCTGACGAATTTTGTAGTTCAAAGGATATATTTATATTTTTCTTATTTAACAATTTATGAAATGCTACAGTGGAAACTTTGAAGAACTCTTTTAAAAAATATATACACCAATACCCAGCTTTGCGTCGTTTCGTTTTGCATTTTTTCAAAGTTGCGTCCCTGCTTAGTTAGTACTAATTTTCACTGTGCGTCATTAGATTTTCAAGGTTGCGTTGTTTTGGGTTAGTCTTTTATTTTTTTTGTTTCTAAAAGATGGCACCACTTTTTTTCTAATTGCGCCATGCCATCAAAATGGCATTGGGGATTCCCTTTCTACTTAAAAATCAACGCAATTTTAACCGCCCTACCCATACGAATGTATGTGATGCGTTTGCTATATTGCCGAAAACCCACAAACGAATTCTATATGTCAAGTTAGTTCTTGCGTTATCGCGTTTAGTGTTTCAAGGTCAGCCGAAGCTAACAAACGTTTTCAGGGAATTTTTGTCTGTCTCATACATTTCACGCCGCAAATCCGTGATTCTGCATTTGGTTTTTGAATGTATGTAATAAAATTTTGTAGGGTTTGTGTATTCACACAGTGAAAATTCATTTTATTTAAAAAAAAAATGTTTTTTTCTAAAACATAGTTTTATTTTCACAATAATATTTTCTACCTCAAGCACTTTCGACCTTCAATACTCTTGATAATGACCTGAGTATTGAAGGTCGAAAGTGCTTGAGGTAAAAATATGATTGTGAAAATAAAACTACGTTTTAGAAAAAAAAAAAAAAAAATTATGTAGGTAATAAAATTTTATAATATTTTTGTTTTTTAAATGTTTACTTTGTTCCATTTTCTTTTTGAAAAGTACTTAGTATTTTTCATAACCCTGGAACCTATCTTCGATCTTTACATGGTTTGCTATAGAAAATCTTAATTCACTTTGCGTCGTTTCAATTTGTGTCGTGTTTTTTTGGAACGTAACCTCGACGCAAAGTGAGGTATTGGTGCATACATGAAAACCAAACTGTTTTATCTTACTGCTATTTTTAATTGTTGATTTAACAAAATATAATGAGCTTTGATACATCTCTCGATACATCTCTCCGCCTCCATAAAGGGACGCCCCTGGCGCCATATTATACCTAGCGCCATGGGCAGTCGCCCAACCACGCCCTAAAGTCAGTGAATGAATTCTCAAAAACAGCAAAAAATCAAAGTAAATAATTTGTTAAGAAAAATTACATTTGTGATGATGCAAGAACTAAGTAGTATGTTAGAAGAAGAGATATCTAAATAGAAACGAATTTGGGTAAGAAAATGGATAGATGGCAGAGATAAAACTGGGGGTTCTGCTCTGTTGTTAACCCAGTTGAGAATTGAAGATCCTGGGGAATACAAACTGGCTTTGAGAATGACGCCAAAAAACTTTGACAATTTGCTTAGGTTTTCAGTGTCGCTCAGTTTTCGCGTAATTTTGTGATGCGGCGCGACGCAGCGTGGCCCCCGTACAATACAGCGGCAGGAACTGACTTCGGCATTTACACGAAGTCATTTGCTATCTAAGAATTTTTAGCAATTAATTTTCTCCACAAAGCAATGACGAATTACAATGACAGATGAAAAGCACGGCACAGAGTATTAAGGTACTTAGAGAAGCCACTCTAGGGCTTTGGGGTAGGTCCGTACTTCGAAACCCCCCTCCCCGTCTTTCTTGCTTCGCTGCCTCAACAAGACCTTTTTCGGACTTTGATCTTGTATGCATGTGTGTATAAACACGCGGCACGCGGGTACACCCACACCACTATATTCTTATATTATTATCTGCCATGATATTATTGATGAATATTATTATTATAGCTGTCAAAATAAAAGGCTTATATTTTACGCAATATTTATTTACTCAAGAAAGATTAGTCATACAATCACAAAAATACATACTTTGTAAAGAAAAAAATTAATAAAAAAAACCTTAATGTAAAAAACACAAATGATATGGCAAAAAAAACGTAGTAGGAAAACAATCAAATAAGCACCTGTCATGGGGCGTCCACACGCTTGCCAACCATTCACAAGTCAAGCGCACAGTGTGTCGTCTAGAACATGCTAGCTGGACAAAATTAGTCCATTAGACAAATTTTTGTCCAGCTAGCATGTTCTAGACGACACACTGTGCGCTTGACTTGTGAATGGTTGGCAAGCGTGTGGACGCCCCATCAGAGAAGATATTGTAAGGGCACTGGCATTCTGTATCTGTATTTCTTGCAAAAGTTTTGGATCCCTGATGATTGCCCCCTGATGATAGCCTGAGGACCGGAAATGTTTATAATATGAAATCTATACACTTTTTTTTTCTTTTCTTCGGCTCATCAGCCGACAGCCTAAAAGCTCAGGGACACCTGCACCACAATTTTCCAGGACTCTGCCTTGTGCTGCTTCCCTCCATGGTCGCCTCACTCCCAAAACTTCGGCGTTGGCTTCGATGTTCTCTGCCCATCGCATCCTGGGACGTTCGAGTCGTAGAACACCTGAACGGGCACCATCCAAGACAGTTCTGATGATCCTGGAGTCTTCTGCACGTGCAACATGTCCGGCCACTGGAGTCTTCTTGATTTCATTAATCTCTACACTCTCTTCAATAGTAGTGAAAATAAAACAGTTCGTTTCAAATACGCTTGACGTTTGAGGCCGACTGGCTCCAAGCAGGCTCACATGCCGGGCTGAGTCATATTGAACAGCCGGTTCCCGATGAAACATAAGTTACCATAGAGTATGATTATTTACGGGCACGAGCCTGTTAAAAACAGAATGAGTGATAGCCTTTGTAAAAACGCATGATACATTATTTTACAAATCTGACAATATAGAAATGTTCGTTTTATTTCAAACATCTACTTTGTATATATTGAAGCAAAATAATACGTTACTTTTTATTTTCGTAACACAAAAAAATACTTTTTTGGAAATAATTAAAACACTTGATCTGGGCGTAGGGCCACCCATTCTTCAGTTGAAATTTTTAGTGACGCCGTCAGTGCTGTCAAAGTTTAAGTGATTTTTATTTTGTATTCATGTTACGAAATCACGCTTAATTAACTTTATTATCATCGTATTTTTTCGTTGATCCGCTTGTATAATTAATATGAGTTATCACTCGCGTGAAAATGTACATTTTTGTAGCTACGTATGGTGAGGTTATGTGACATGGACTCTCGAACATTTTTGAATTTGAAATGTTTTCTCGACAGCAAAATGTATTAGCCTTGTCTGGGACTGCCGTCGTTAGCAACCAATAATAAAATATCTGCCTTTATCCTAGAAACTCGGCTGGGTGACAAGTGACGATACAGTTTTGTCGTTGTGAATTCGTGTGTTGACATTGTGTTCGGTAATCATTTCTCAATAATGGTTGTATAAAATCAAAAAGGGCTACTTTCTTGGTGGCGGCTTTAAATTTTCAAGTATTTGGCTTTGTCCTAGCAATTTGCATGCTCAGCATTCAATTAAGACAGTATTGAGGAATGATGAAACCAAGTTATAGTAATATTTTGTAAGATATTTATCATGTTTTGAAATAATATTGTTTTGTAAAAATATACCTACGTTAATAAATCTTTAAGAAATATAAAAAAAATGGTTTGATTTTGAATAACAGAGTGTCCTTGAATAATAATATGAAGTAAATAATAATATACCGATAATAATACAGGCATAATAATAACAATATGTATATAGGTATCATACAGGTAGGTATATATAGTATGAATCGTGGTAACGTTGCCTTCTGGTCGCAGCAGGTGGCAGCACAAGTTACTATAATCTATGTTAGGTACTTATGCTCAACGCAGGAGTGGCGCCTCTATTTACCTTACTCTGTGGGTGGCCCTACGCCCAGATCAAGTGTTTTAATTATTTCCAAAAAAGTATTTTTTTGTGTTACGAAAATAAAAAGGAATGTATTATTTTGCTTAAATATATACAAAGTAGATGTTTGAAATAAAACGAACATTTCTATATTGTCAGATTTGTAAAATAATGTATCATGCGTTTTTACAAAGGCTATCACTCATTCTGTTTTTAACAGGCTCGTGCCCGTAAATAATCATACTCTATGGTAACTTATGTTTCATCGGGAACCGGCTGTTCAATATGACTCAGCCCGGCATGAGCAGGCTGTTAATGGCTGTTATCGCTGCGCAAATCCTACACACAGTTCAACCATCATTAAAAAATATTTTTTCATCAGTTTTTTTATAAAAAATGAGCAATTTAATAAATACTGAACAATTAAAAGATTATTCACACTTAAACTCTTTTTTTAAATGAATAACAGTAAATATAAATCATTAATTCAATTTTATTCACGCTCATTCTGATTTCAGTTAAAAAAAGCCCACCTCTTCCCCTTCCTCCTTACTCCTTTCGTCTTGTGAGAATACCATAGATCGATTCCAATATGGCTACCGATATTATAAAACAGGGTTACCAGTAGCAAAATACTAGTTAACGGGGTCTGGCTCAGTTTAGACACGAATTTTTTTTGAATAAGTTTCGATAGTGACGTCAGACAGCGATTTTTAGCGGCAACTATCGGTTTTCCGTCTCCACACACATTTGAACAAAATATTTTTTGAACAAAACAGAATCTTTTTCTTCTAATGACATTTAGCTGTTGCGGTTTATTCAAACATCGAATGGGATTAAAATAATGTAGGAATTAAATTATTTTAATACGTGTTAAGCTTAACTATACGTCGGTAAAAAAAAAGAATCATACAGATAATTTAAAATTCATCGTGGTGCTGTACAAACTGGCTGAATATTCCAATATTAGTTGTGAAAATATATTACGGGTTCTTAACCTCAAAAATATTTTTATGAAACAGAATGCATATTGCAATTGTGCCATTAATATTGCATTGGTATTTTATATTGTGTTCACATTATATTGTGTTATTGCTTTTGGCGCTTATTTGCCGAGATCAACATTAAATTTAAAACTTCCCTTACGATTGAAATTATTTACGACTTATAAAAATAGTTGATTAACATGTTTCTTCCGTGAAAAGTTTCACGGAAAAACGTTGCATTGGAAAAAAACACCGTCGTGAAATAATAGTTATTTATGCCACTGCCAAGTAATGATAGTCTTTTTAAACTAATTACGTGCAGTGGCATACAATACTTTTTCTACGACCATGAGAGAATTAACAAAATAGTGAATAATAGTCATTATAATGTACTCGTCCATTTGAAGTAATTAAAACCTTACCTTTGTCAAAACGTGTGATTTATCATTCCCTTCGATTATCTAATCTAACCTAAGTTGTAAAAATAAATTATATTTAGGTTTCATATTGAATTCATGCCCACAAGCCGACACATATGTATAAGGTCGCGCTTTTACATCCTGCATAGCTTAAACAATAAACCCAAAACTCAAATAAACATAATTGCAGTTGTATTGGCAGGTGAACCAAATTTGTACAGCATAGGTGATCAACCTCATACTCACCTATTAACCAAGTAACTTTTTGAGTTTGTTTATTTTTTGCGGTGAAATTTTTTGTATTGTTTTCCTTTCAAGCCTTTTATTTTCCATTGAAAAAAGGAAAGCTTTATTTGGAGCAATCCGATAAATAAATTCGATAAATTTTAGCACTATTAACAATTTTTATTTGACTCTACACATAAAATATACTTATTTATTTTCATCTGAACAGGGCTGAAAGTCTCATCACCACGGTAATTCCTACCTACCGAATATCACTAATATTGTATGAAGCCTAATCAGCTGATCGCTTGCGGCCATCTTGGATTGACAGGTCTTCATAGGTTGACATTTGAAATTAAAAAATGGTTCCAATTCTGACAATGCGCATGCGCACATGTTCATTTTAACACGGTTACCGGTTGCATAATGTAACATTATGCAACGGGTGTAGAAATGTATGGCATTGTGATTGCGTTAGCCGTTTTGTAATTAGTAAATTACCAAATGGGAGTAGAAAAAATATATTTTAAGTGTTGAGTGTTTTTATATTTTGAGTGAAGTGATATACGTGCGTTTAGTTATTAGAAATAATAATATACTTGAGTGACTTGCATATATCTTATTTAGTTCGAAAAACGAACGTCATAAGTGATTGTATTTACCTTGTGTGTTTTTGAGGTGCAACAGAATTTGTCGTAATTTGGAAGCTTTTGGATGACAATTTTTTGAAAATAAATGGAAAAACAGATGGATCCGATTCTTCCATTGAAAATTGAGAGGCCGATATTCGCGGGGGTTGACGAATACCCTTTACGGTTCTTAGAAGAATTGGAAACATTTATAAGACTTATAAGACGTGAGATGGAGGTTGTTCACGGATGTTTGATTGGAAATGCACGGCTATGGATGGATATTTATCGTTTGAAATGGACATGTTTTGCAGAATTGAAGAAAGACTATTTGAAACGATATTGGATACATTATCCAGACGATGTATGGAGGATATGGATTGTGACCGGAGAATCTACAGCCTGTGAAGTGCTGAGTACCTGAGGATGATACAAGACATAGAGGAAGTCACGAGAGCTAAAGTGAACTCAACCACAGAGGATTCCGGATGTTCTAAACTCGAGGAGTCATGTTCACCTAGGACGAATGCTGACCACACTAAGCGGAGACAGAGGATGACGTTACGTCAACGGGTTATAGAAATGGAAAGTTGAAGATAATTTCATCAGATTTTATATATAAATATTATATTAATTGACATGATACGTTGTGCTAGTAAGATGATATTATATGTACTGATTTGGAAAATAAACATTATTGATTTATGAACACGAGTGCATATATCATTTTATTTAAAATTCTCGCCCACAAAAGTACACACATAATAATATTATGTTGAGATGATCTACGGGGTAAGACTTTTAGGGGGGAAGAAAGTGCGAGGGGAGCAGGGACTGCGCGCCCCTAAAACACATCCAGATGTGGACGATATTGGAGAGAGGAATGCAGCGGGGTGAGGCAAACGACAAGACAACGCAGTGCGGTAACCAATGCATCGAAATCCAGTGATGAAAAATAAAAATATCGACCGTTCTACAAATTTGTTCGAAGCTAAAACATAAATGAAGTAAAATGATACAAATATTTGTGCGCGAGCTCAATTCGGAAATAATATTGATTCTTTATTTTTTTTGTAAATCTTTAACTAAAGAATTTTCTGAAAACTTTTCCATTCGTAAACTCTTGAAAACCTTCCGTAAAATTAGGGGAGAATGTAAAGATCTGACTCTATCCATATTCGTTTATACATCCGTAATTCTATACAAAGTATAATATATCTTTCTATGGCACTTAAAAACTTGAGACAAAAAAAGGTACCCTAATAAAAAAAACCTTGAGCTGTCCTTTGACAACTGCATTGCTGGGTTGAATTCAGTTTTCGTTCTGAATCCGTGGGTGACGTGTCTCTTCTGTGTAAAATCATTAGATAAAATCCTGAAAATTGCTGTTTAATATTTGATTTGTGGGTGTTTGTGTGGGGATGAAGCTGAGAATGGACCTGAGATGCTGCCGGGAGAAAATAATTAAGCTGATTGCGCTAAAAATAACTAATGTCGCGACAATTAATACAAACTTAAAACCAGTGGCGTTCCTGTCCCGTGAGTAAAGCGGTTTGCACAATTATTTTTAAACCATTCGAATTTCGATTGGTTAAGGCATTATTTATGGGGCTGTGGAGTGGTCTTTCGTAGTCTATACTTCGGGTCTCCATCCATTGAGGTGTACCAGGAACAGGTTATGGAGTAGATATTTCCACAAATATTGTTTTGCCAGGTTTTCTTTATTTTGGCATCTGTCTCGGGTCTACTTGGCCGGACTTGCTGAGTATCAGACGGTGCCATGGTATTGCGAATTTTGGTAGAATGATGGGGTAAATTAGAAGCTGTCTTCCCTAACAAAAGCAGCTTGGAATAGAGCATGGAGTAGGCGCGCGTTAAGTTTTGGTAACGGGAATGCTGAAATATCCCACCCAGCGGGGTAACAATTAGTCGAAGCTGGTGACAAGACTTCCTTTCCTTTTTCCAAGAATTAGCGTGCTAAAGTCCTGTGACGTTTCTTTGGTGAAGAAGGGGAGCGTTGAGCTTGTAATTCGATCGAATAACCCTACTCCAGAGGTCGCAAGTCCACTGGCTTCTCCATTGAAGCTAGCAGGCAGATTTTCTACTTAGAGGTGGGATTTTAATTACAGTAATTACGGGGTGGGTGGAGGTAATTGTTGCATATTATTATATCAATATGTTACGTTATACATTTAGACGAGATGTAATTTATTCATATTGATATTATACTCTTATTTTGTAAATCTATGTAATGTTTAAATAACAAAACTAACAAAATTAATCTGTTATGTTCGCGGAAACTTCCCCCCTTTTTCCTTGTTCCTCGTTTTGTATACGCCTTTGAATACGTTGACTGCCAGTTTTTTTTCAATATGCCGTGACCTTGCCAGAGCGGGTTCTAGTAACAAAATACAATTTAGTTAGAAATTGCGTATGTTCCACACCAAACGATAACGAATTTGGGTTTGCCACAAAAGTAGATTTTGAAACGGTAAAACAAAAAATTACACAACGTTCTGTTTCATTATCTTCCACACGACGAGGATGTCCTACCCTTAGCTAGACGATCACACAAAATAATTGGCCAAAACTACGATAAACGCGAGGAGGCAACGAGGGATTACCAGCACACCAGCATTATCAGTTCCAGTACGAGCAGTACCAGCATCCACAAGGATTCCAAGATCTCTGATCTCTCTTCATCAACGAGGAGTACATCATTCACCAGGAATCTTCAACAATCTCTCTGAGAGGGAAGATCTCACCATATGGAGAACTATGGAGAACTCATCATTTAAATGTTATGGAGGCAGGAGCACGGCCTTTGGCTCGCCTGTATCATAAATATAACGCCATTTCCAGAATACCTTTTCCAGAACTCGGACCACTCTCCCCATTTTTCATTTCATCAGGAGGGAGGGGAACTCTACAGTTATTCATACTTAATATATGTCCAAAAAAGTCGATGTACCCAAAATTTGGTATCTCTAGGTCTAATTGGAAAGTGACACACATACCGACGGACGTTTTTGTAAGATAGTGTTTTTTGGCATGTCCTGCACCAGGACAACTCATTTCCGTGAAAGCCTCGAATTTTTTTTTTCACACCAAATCAATACTTTCTTTATAGCCTTCAGCTATAGCAAGAAAGTAAAATCTATTTCAAAGTAGATGTGATAAAAATGAAAGACAGTTTCTTTTATTATTTTAAGATTCATCTATTTAAAATAAAATAGTCCCCAGCAATATCATTTTTTTGGCAGACTGTTACTTAACCTTTTCGATTCTGAATTTATTTGCTACATACGCACCGCCAGAACGGAATACTTTTTTGAGGTTATTTTTTTACACATAAATTGATTTCCTACCTTAATTAGGTACTTGATGAAACTTCAAAATTTATGAAAAAGTATATTCATTAGTTATCCAGGAACACAAATCACAAACTTTCAACACATGTTTTCACTTGTTGTTTTATATAAAAACAAGTAAATCACAATAATATTACTTAAAAGTATATGGGTAAAGCCACCAATTTTGCCACATTTGCCCTACTCAAAAGTTTCCAGTAAAGTTTCTCAAAAATATGAACTCGTACTGTTTTTGAAGTACTTGAATTGAAATAAGTAGTTCATCGTCTTAAATGGCATATAGAAATGTTTTAGAATACATTTCTATTTACAGAAATATTCTAATGCTTTCCCTAAAAAGCGGGTAAAATTCGGGTAAAAATTCGGTGAATTTTGGGAGGTGCTGACTTTGACCAACATTTTCGTAAAGTTTTAGGTATTTTATACGTTAAATATTGAATATTTTGGCATAAACATATAACTAGCTAGCCTTTCTAAGTACATTGCATAAGGATACAAGCACTGTAACCTATTTTTTTCTGTGCTCGAATAATTTTACGTGTTTTACTTCTTTTTCGACACCTCATTAACGCGACCATTTCCATCGTCAATTTGTACGTGAATCGTATTGATGTGTGTTTTATCCGACTGGCTACACTTAATGATTTATAAAACACATACACACACAAAACAATAACGTCAATTGGCGTCAGTAATTTGTCAGCTTCGTCGTGAGGAAGAATGGTCAGTTCCTCGGGACACACGTTTTGGTGAAATTTACAAAAGTACGTTAGGATTTTATCCAAGATCTGTAGTGCTCTAGGTTCCAAAAACATTGGTTATTGAATTTCATTGATCACTATGACTTAAATACACTGTGTTTGCGAGCAATCTTTATTTACACTAACGCGACCGGCTATTTTTCGCTACTTTTTTGACACTTATTCGACACCGGTGGCGTGATTGTCTTCATCACTTCTTTTTCGTCACCTTGTAAAGGCCAGCTTAAACATGAATATTTGTTTACTTTTCATACAAATTTTTCATTAAAACTTTTCATACAAATTAAGGGAACACTGTCCTTATTTTAAAATATATTTTTATATAGTTTTAGTCACCCTCACGCTACGGTAGCGCTAAAGTTTTCGTCACTTTCACGTCATCGTCGCGAAAAATTATTCAACACTTTTTAGCGACTTGTGGCAAAATTGGTGGCTTTACCCATATATTATACGCACATTCCATAACTAGATTTTATATCCATTAGGTTTTAAACAATTTTTTTACTCACTTAAATACTCGTCACTAAAGAGAAAAATATATTAGTTATTTTACAAAAAAACAAAAAACCTAAAAAGTTATATATCTATCTGAATAGAGTATACTTGCCTGGATTTTGTTTATAAACATTGGTGTTGCGTGGGACGAGAGATCGAGCTGTTCTGACGAAATATTTGAGAAATAATATTTTCAAAATATGTATAATATGAGATTTTATTAGTAAAAGTTTGAAAAATTTGAACACCGATGTCAGGGGAAGCTTTAAACTTCGATGACATGGATAGATGCCAGCCGCACTGTATGCAAGTTACGTCATGACATCTATGCATGCCAGCCGCAGCCAAAGGGTTAAAAAGACCATTATCTCATGACAAAACACTCATAAATCATGTTTTGGCCAACAGAGGAAAAATGAGACTGTTTGTATTTATTATCAGGTACATTTCTTGGATCAGGCTTTTCCGAAATGAGGTGAGACCATTTTTGATTCATGACTTTTTTCTCAACAAGCATGGGATTACAATCCTAAACAAGCAAGAGCAAAATATTTGTATGCATTTTCCCTAGCTGAGTAACGACACCATTTTGTTGATGTAAATTTACGTGCGGACCTCATGCATGCAGAAGAAATAAAATTATGGAAGTAATATTTTGAAATTATTCTCTTCAATCATTGATATGAATGTTTCAGACAGTAATAGTAAAACTCTGAAATAATATTAACATAGATTTATTCAGTTATTTTCATTAATATAATAGTAATATAGACCGGCCTGGATCAAGAGCGGTTCTAGCGGTGTGACCAGACCAGGGCCCCCACGCCCAGAAGCTCCCCAAAGTGTTCTGAGAAATGATGTTAGGACTAATTTTGATCACTTCTGACTCAAAAAGCTATATTTCGTACAGACACCTATAGTTAAGAAATAAAAGTTTGTTACAAGGAACCTTTAGGGGCCTCAAATGACCTAAATGCGGCCCCAAAAATTTAAACTAGTCTCCAGTACTAGGCGGGTATTTTTTATAAGGGGGGGGGTATGTGGGGCCCCGAGGTTCTTTCAGCACCAGGGCCCCCAAAGGGGCTAATCCGGGCCTGAATATAGATATAATACACATTCTTATTCAATAATAATAATCATTTGAATGCCTAGAGACGTCCTTGTTGACAGAATTAATTACAGTTACTGTTACATGGATAAAATATAATATGATGATTAATGTAAAGGTACAGTGATTAAAATCAAGTACTTAAGTAAACTCTTCACCCCCAAGCATGTAATATTTTATGTAAATAACATCTGAAATACCTACAGGGCATAGCAAGAGCAAAACTGCCAACTTATGATCACCCACCATTTTGTTTTATTCATTTAACCGCCCTATCCACATGAAGTCGTAAGAGTAAGGGGACCATGAAGGGAAGCAGCTCAAGACAGAGAGTCCTGAAGGGTTGTGGTGCAGGAGGCCTTGAGCCTTTCAACTTCCAAGGCTTGTGAGCCACAAGAAGTAAGAAGTAAAAATATATGCATATGTTCACTTTGACTGCAGTATTTTGATTTTCCCGTTTCACATATTGTCGTTGTTCTGGCAATAGGTCGTATGTCAAAAAATTTCGACTTCCACTTTATGATGCCATTTGATAGGGAAAAAATCATTTTAGACAACTGCAATAACTCCCGTGTCATAAACCATACTGTACTGATGATAATGTGTGACATGGGAGGTTTTGTAGCTACATAAAATGACTTTTTCTCAATCAAATGGCATCACAAAAAGGAAATCGAAAACCCTTGCCATACGACCTATTGCCAGAACAACGACGATATGTAATATATGTAATGAGGTCCAAACATTCAAAATATCCCTCGGCTATGTGACGTCACCCATAGTACATTACCGATAGTCTGGGAAATTTTGCTAGCTTACAGCATTTGGTCGGTCAAACAAAACACTAATTATATTTATTTTCCATAAAATATCACTAAAAAATAATATTCACAATTACACATTAATATTGATATTAATTGTAGAAAATATTTATTGTTGTGAAATTACTTTTACAGCTGAATTTGTTACATATTAAAATGTACTCGGATCTTGACTTGGATATACGCCAAACCGAAATCAGTGATTTGAATAATTATTAAAATCACTTTGTTTTTATTTAAGCCAAGCAAAAATCTTAATAATAATTCTAATTATACTCTTCAAATTATTTTACAGATTCAACCAATTGAGTAGCTGTATTATCTTATTTTGCATTTAAACGGCATGTTGGCAACATGCAATAAGTTAAGATTTAACCTCCAAGAGATTTGACAGATAAAAAACCTTATTATGGATGAGAGACTAGATTTGGAAGAAATCCAGTTGAATGATGGGTTTATTTTGCACCTTTTCAACGTTCCCTCAGTATTACACCATCATCTGGAATATGGGCACTTAATCATTTTGTTAGGAATGTTTAAAAAAAGATAGGTTTTGTAAAACATGTGATTTTTTTGACATACAATTTATTTCCAAGTTTGAATGATACTATGTTAAACTCAAACCTCACAAAATGTTAATTCCAAGACACTCTTATGAGATACTTGTACTTAAATCTTTTGGTGCACAGGTCAAACAATGCAGCAAGTTGAACTTTTGCTCAAATTTGATGAAAAAAGAAGATTAGAAATTTACAAAACATACTAAATGAAATATTAATTATAGCCTCTGAATAAAATTTGCTTCCTGTTTAGCAAATATGCCATGGGTAGTATTAGTGTAAACAAAACGGTGATCAACCACAATGGCGTGCATCTGTTTAGCTGCACACATTTCCATTTCTAATCCTAATCACTAATATTGCGTTCATAAAAGCTTAACCTAGGCAGGAACACATAATATGTAATATACTATACAATAATATAAAAATAAAACATTTGGCTAAACTAAAGGAATGTGACAATAAGAGTTAACTAAATATAATTGTGGGGAACTGCTTCATTAATTCTTCAAAGTTTAGAAGGCTACAATCACTCCAATGGCCCATCACTACGAGTATAGTCAATACTAAAAGAGCATCAATCCCCAATTACGGAAGGTAACAAGTAGTCCGGTCGATAGCTCAGTTGGTAGAGTGCTTGCATTCCATGCCGAGAGTTCGGTTTCGAATCCCACCGAGGGTGTCAGAAATGATTTCCCGTTTCGGTGTTTATTTCAAACTTCAAAATAAAATACCGGCAAGGTTTACTCAGCCTTCACAAGAAATGAGTACCAGCCCTCTCGGGAGCTGGGAAACACCCCACTTCACTGAAGTGGTTGGCGTAAGGCCGGCCCCCTTACCTGTAAAAATAAATAGGTTCAACTCGCCACATGCGACCCCTTCGGAGATAACGCGGCAAGAAGTCACACTATATATGTAGCTTAGTTGCATTTTTTGCGTTGCGTTTTAACAAGATGTTTAAGTCAACACTCACTCTAAAAATACATGAATATTATATTTCAGAGCATTTGAAGGTTGAATATTTTTGTGTACATTCTGACCAGTAGGAGGTGATGGGCTACTAGACAGCCATAATTTATAAGTATGCCGTGTAGAAATAATTAGATGGTGGCATATACAGGACAATGGCTTAAAAACAAAAAGAACTTACAAAATCCCATACAAAACTACTTTATACATTTTGTTTGCGCTACGTTCATACTTTCAAATAATTATAGCATTGACAGGTGGCACCTATCTGCTTTTACAGGGTTCTCTGGTTGCTTTTCTTTGTTCTCCAGAAAAACAGGAATCTGACAAAATAATTCATTTCGGTTAAGCTACCCTCTTGTGAGAGCCAAAAGAGATACAACTAGGATCAAAGCAAAGGGCCCTAACAAGAAGTCAAGTTTGTCAGTTTCAAGTCTCGAGGTCAGATTGGCTCAATAAATGTATGTACATTTTCTTTGAAACTCTGTTGTCTGGACAAATTAGATATTTCACAAATAAAAATTAATCAAAGAATACGGGACGATATGGGATTCGATAATTAAAAAAAATACCTTAATAGAAGCTCTTGGAAGGACCAAAATTTATAAAACTTAATAATGTGCTTCAAAATATTTATAACAGCAATATTTTAATTTAAAAATATCAAGTCAAGTCAGAAATTTAGTTAAAATTAACGTTAAACTTCAATTTAAACTTACAACCCAACCGTAATCTTATATCACACATTTTTAACATTGACAGCAACAGGGACACAACTTAATTAAATAATAAATAGACAAATCAAAAACTAGTACATATTACGTGATTCCTTTCAAAGTTCACAACGTTAAATATAAATACTGACAACTTATTGTTGCATTGGAAATGAATAACAACAAGCTTTATAGGGATGGAATATTAAGCTCACCAATAGTTAAGAGTGTTTTTCAACATATATATATATGTACATCATATTATAGACACATGAAAAAAAATAATAACATTCCCTATAAATAATTATTACAGATATTATCAAACATTTGTAATTTTTCAAGATTTTTTTAATAACACTTGGGAAATGGACTCAATACTTGGGAAATGGATTATTAAAACACTCATTTTTGTATAGCTTAACTTTATCATACTAAGAATTAATTTAGTGTACAGATTGGCGTTGACAAATAATTCGTCTTTTTCTTTCAAAACTTTTACTTTCAGATGGTTTACATTCAATACAAGAAGAAGAACAAAAGGTGGCTGTCTAGGATTTTGCTGGAGTGATGTTTTCCGGGATCTGTTGCTGTGGTCTATGGGAGTTGGAGCTTCCGGACGTTTCGCCCATGTCTACGATGGGCTTCTTCATTATTACACTTCGCGCTGAAGAAGCCCATTGTAGACATGGGAGAAACGTCTGGAAGCTCCAGCTCCCATAGATCACGGCAACAGATCCCCGAAAACATCACTCCAGCATCATCAGCCGGCCATGTAAGCCTAAAACTCTTATTTATCTTGGATTTGTTATAAAATGAACAAAAATACATAAGTGGAAAAACAGAGAGAGACATTTTCTTTGTTTTCATGTATTTACTTCACCATCGAAAAAAAAAATCAAGATTGCCGCCTTTGATTCTATACAACTTTCTACAAATGGATCCACTACCGTTTCAGGGAAAGGCAAGTTGAGGGGCAGAGATTGTTTTTCTGTAAAAACAGACGCGGCATGTGAAGTGCAGATCTGAACATGCTTGCTTGCTTATATAGATGGATATAGAACCTCAAATGTTATCAATATATCCAAAACTTAGATTACAGATAATGTAGGATGGTACAGCTATATAAAAGTTATTCAATTTAATTTACTCTTATGATTGATTGGTTTTTAATATTGTAGGTCCACATGCGGCATGTGTTAGCGTGAACTTATACATGTCTGCTTGTGGGAATGCGCTTAATATGAATCCTAAATGATATATACCTTTGCAGCTTAGATTTAGATTAGATTGATTAACTAAACTCAATTGCTAATTTGAAATATTTGGGAATAAGGTTCTTGCGTGTATAAACATTGTCAAATATACAAATCATTACAAATTTTTTTCTATACAAAATTAAAAACAGGTTTTACGAACCGTTAAGTGGAGAAAGTCAAAATTCTCAATGTTTCATCAGAGTCTAATCAAGCGTCCACACCCCCGTTAGTAAAATCTGTTTTCAATTTAATGTATGTGTAACTATTGTCATTCCGATTTACAATAACTAAGTTTTCTACTCTGTATTGCACATAGTTTCCCAAGTGTAGTTCAACTTTAATTTTTAACAATATATTAAAAGGGAAATTACACAATACTTTGGCTTTTCTGACAAAAGGTTTTCAAATGGAAAGAGAGTTTTATATATTCACATTATAAACATAGTAATTGGTCACATTTTATAGAGAAATTGGTCGATGAGATGAAATAACAGGGACAACAAAATAACAATAAATATGTCAGTGAAGAAGAGCCATGCAACTGGACAGTGGACTGGATTTCCTTAGCAATAATTTACAACAATACAAATAAATATATTTCTTTACATACCTTATGTACCATCCATAAATTTAGACTAGTTGCACCCCAAAACAATAAATCACATATTCATTTTACAAGTAGATATATAATGTCACCATATTACCAATGCAATGAAACTTCTTATCAACTACCAACATTGTATAATCATTCAATACTTAAATGTAATAAAACTAAACAATGAAATTCTTTTAAGTCCTCACTTGTAAAAGTAGAATCTAATACATTATTCCCTATTTAGACTAAAATTATTATATATTTATTATACACCGCCAGACAAAAAAACTAAAAAATTGACATATAATGAATTATTCTTGATATTTAATTAGTTTTTTTGTATTGTTTGACATATGTGATGACTACTCCTTACTTCAAGGTTAAAATAAAAAATCTTACTCATGAATTGTAGTTAGAAATTGGCATTATATACCAGGTATCAGATTACCCGAACCTTAGAGACCCATAATGGTTCATTTATGGTCCAGTGTTTGTGATGGAATAATAAAAGACATGTTATTTTTTAATTCATATTTAAGAAGTAGGTTCTTATCGCTTTATTTTAAATTAAGGTATTTTACATTTAAACATATTTAATACTTAGTGAATTCACCTTTATTTTTTATAACATGTAAAATTCTATCCTTCGATAAATTAAGGACACAATTTAATTTATCGAACAAAAGAAAGAGGTATAGATAAAGGATTTCTTAGAAAAAGGGTTCAGTACAGTCAAGGGGTGCGGTAGCAGGTAAACTCGTAATTATTTTGTCTGGCGGTGTACATAATATAGTATAATGTTAATTAATATTACATAGTATTCTGTATGGATAAAAAAAAATATTGAATATTTTTTCTAGGGATTTTTTTCTAAAAAAAGTCCCTGACATAGGGAAAATGCAATACATTTGTTAAACTTTTTCTCTCTAATAATTTGGGATTTTCTTAGAATAAGAGCGAAACTAGGAACCTAATTTTGCATAGACATGACAATAGTGGACTGGTAAAAAAAATCTGTGAAATGGCCGAGGGGGCCAAGTGGGCTGATCTTTAAAGCGTGTTTGGAATAGAGCAACGTTAGTTCGATCCCTGAACACCGAACTAAAAAAATAATCAAAGAGAGCATTCAATATGAATACATCTTTTTTAGTTCTGCCCTTATCCTAAAAATTCACAAAATTAAAATGACTATAAAGAAACGCTTCAGTTAAAAGCTAATAATTACGTACAGAGAAATGCATGCTTGCATGTGTGGTTTATAAACAATAACTAATACAATGTTGATCATGTTGTTCCTAGCTTCATGAACAGATGAAATCTCTAGACAGTACGCAACTGAGGATTACCATCATAAACCAAATCACACACGCAGCCCAATGAGAGGTCTGCAATCCAGCCCATACCAACATTTCTACAGGTCTTACATTATACTGCTGGACAGAGATTACTGAATGTGGTGAAAATTTAAACTACCGCCACTCTCTTGTAAGCCCTTATAGTTAGTCCACGGTGAAGTTAGCTACGATATTACGCTTGTTATTATTTATATTTAGACCTGCCTAAAGATACAAAAAGTGGTGAGGAGGTTGTGTTAACGATTTAGGACAACTGATGGTCATTAAACTTAGCGGTTGGTAGCCTCAAACATCTCAGCACTCTCACTAAGCTGTCATCTACCTTCAGCAATATCCGTACAGCGCTATATTAACATTATTTCAAATGAGACCTCTCATTCTTAGAACTTTTCAAAGAGATTTCACCTGGACTATGCTATATGGCCTCCAAGATTATATTATTTTAATAAATTTAACTTCACTCATACCCATAATATGCCACAGCAGATACAGCATTCCATAGAAGCAAACTAAAATATATTCTTTGACTTAAAACTCAAATTCAAAGTGTATACCATTGAGAGTGGCTCCACCAAAGCAATGATCTAGATTTCAGCTCAAAACTTTGAAGGTAAATGCATGCTTTGACCACCATTAACTAAGCTGCACATATAGTTCAACATTTAAACGCTTTGTCCCGAAGGAGTTGCATGTGACGTGTGGGACCTATTTATTTTTATGCCAACCACTTCAGTTGAAGTGAAGGTTTTTCCAGCTTCCAAGGGTGCCGGTTTGCATTCCTTGTGAAGGCTGAGTAAACCTTGCAAGTAATTTATTTTGGTTTGAAATAAACAGCAAAACAGGAAATCATTTCTGACACCCTTGGTGGGGATCGAACTCTAGCCCTCGGCATAAAATGCAAGCATTTTACCAACTGAGCTATCGATCGGAGTGACATTGCAATGTATTCAGTCAATGTCATTGGTGCGGACTATATTGTGAATTTAACCTTTATTTGACAAAACAAAGCATTACAAAGTGAAATGCATGATTGTCTGGGATGGATTGCTCGCCTGGCTGTGTGTTGATTGGGGGGATGGGATGGGCTGGCACTGCACAGGTGGTGGCTCAGGATGCAGCAATTGTTCCTAGAGGCGTGGGGTGTGGGGTAGAGATGGTGCTGCCACAGCTGGGTGTTGATTGGGGGGATGGGATGGGCTGGCACTGCACAGGTGGTGGCTCAGGATGCAGCAATTGTTCCTAGAGGCGTGGGGTGTGGGGTAGAGATGGTGCTGCCACAGCTGGGTGTTGATTGGGGGGATGGGATGGGCTGGCACTGCACAGGTGGTGGCTCAGGATGCAGCAATTGTTCCTAGAGGCGTGGGGTGTGGGGTAGAGATGGTGCTGCCACAGCTGGGTGTTGATTGGGGGGATGGGATGGGCTGGCACTGCACAGGTGGTGGCTCAGGATGCAGCAATTGTTCCTAGAGGCGTGGGGTGTGGGGTAGAGATGGTGCTGCCACAGCTGGGTGTTATTCCCCAGTGTCCACCCATTTGCTCTCCTCAGCTATCCTGTCTAGGCAGTCACTGAGGTATTGGTACTGAAACCAAAAAGAATTGCTACTGAAAACAAAACATACAAAATACACTCATGAAACCAATCTAATAAATAATGTAAATAATGATGATAAATAATAATGATCTAATAAATAGATGATGTTTGTGTATAAAGTGATAAATGATGAAAAATCACAGTTCTGGAAGAAAATATCAGCAAACCAAAGGGAACATGCACACAACACTAGAAACAAACATGAAATGAGAATGCCGTTGAGAAAAAAAGCAAAATCAAATAATTCTATTCTGTGTAAAGCGATGAGGGAATTCAAGGTAATGGGTAAGGAAATAACTGAGGAAAAGACAATTACTGGTTTCAAAAGTAAAGTGAGAAAATATATAACAGAAAATATATAACAGAAAATATATAATATATTCAAGAATAAATTGAGAAGAGAAGAAACAGAATATACATAATATATTAAATGTACATAATTAGAACATATATATTTGTTAAAATTTATGTATGTACTATTTCAAGAATAAAAAAAAAAAAAAAATAATAATAATAGATATGCTAGTAAGGGTGATGCTTCAAAGTTAATTAGTGATTTTTGAATGGGGCACCCTCTCACTTTGTTCTATGACATAACACAAGCATTCCATTTTTTTTTTCCACTTTTCAGAGTCACTTTTAGAGGCCGCTACCGAGGGTTACAGTTTCACAAATATTTTATGAGGTCAGAACATTGAAAAGGGCATGAAAATAAGCCTTCTGATTTGGCCGGATTGCTTCCAAATCTGACCACCAGAGGTGCTAGTCTCTCATCCATACATACCAGTGGCGAAGGGTCCAAATAACACAATTCCCATCGGCTTCCCTTTTGAAATTATGCAAAAAGTAATGAATAGAACTATTTATTTAATTTGTAACAATAAACTCAAAAATCTATTTTTTTTTACCGCGCGAATATTTTTATCGATTGTGTTAACTAAAGCTGTAGACTCACGAACACTCCCGAGTATGCTTCCGAGTCATGATTCCCAATGCGATCACCGGCTTGTAGTTCTGACAGACTAGGGTATCAGAGTGGAACAAGTCGGGGGCGCGGGGAGGGGTCAGTTGACGCGCGGGCTCGCGGTAATAATGATCAAGAAAAGCCGGTGTTACATCGAGTTACTCTGAAGTCTAGACGCGCGCCGTGAGTGAGAAATCTTAAAAGTTTGCATATTTATGGAAACACACAATATTTTTGAATAAAATAAAATGAAATACGTGATGAATATATATATTTTGAAAGATTAATCAATAATAATGTGAATTTTTATTATGAAATAAGTTTTATTGTCCATTTATTTCAGATACTCACTCTTTTGATGATTTCCTAAATTTCTAAGGATTTTACGTTTTGTATAAAAATTTAAAGATATGTGTTTCAAAGTCACTTTTAATTACTTTAAGTGTTAATTGCAAAAGTTGAGCTATTTTTTTAGAAATAATATTTTATTTTTCCCCATGGAATTTTAATGTCTGATGGCTTTCTTTTTCTCCATCGAGTTACCTTCTGAGAAAAATCTCACTTCGCCACTGATACATACCTTTTTTATTTGTCAAATCTTTTAGTGGTTAAATCAATTCTCAGGGCAGTGCACCCTGAGCTCCTCCCTACAGCTACAACTATTGTCTGTTATGCAGGGTTGAGCTTACATATGGTGTGTAGATGTTGAGACAGGGCGCTGGTCTGTCAGGCCTGAGGCAGTGCACCCTGAGCTCCTCCCTACAGCTACAACTATTGTCTGTTATGCAGGGTTGAGCTTACATATGGTGTGTAGATGTTGAGACAGGGCGCTGGTCTGTCAGGCCTGAGGCAGTGCACCCTGAGCTCCTCCCTACAGCTACAACTATTGTCTCTTATGCAGGGTTGAGCTTACATATGGTGTGTAGATGTTGAGACAGGGCGCTGGTCTGTCAGGCCTGAGGCAGTGCACCCTGAGCTCCTCCCTACAGCTACAACTATTGTCTGTTATGCAGGGTTGAGCTTACATATGGTGTGTAGATGTTGAGACAGGGCGCTGGTCTGTCAGGCCTGAGGCAGTGCACCCTGAGCTCCTCCCTACAGCTACAACTATTGTCTGTTATGCAGGGTTGAGCTTACATATGGTGTGTAGATGTTGAGACAGGGCGCTGGTCTGTCAGGCCTGAGGCAGTGCACCCTGAGTGCGCCTGATGCAGGGTCCGTCTCCCAGCGCCGCAGCGTGGACAGGGGGAAGTCCAGAACCTGCGACTCTGGGGAGCCATCGGAGCGACACGCCTGTAGGGAGAGGGACGCGAAACCTGAAAAACATTACAACCAAAACTTAGAGCCACAGAGGAAAGATAAAAAACCCTAAAAAAATGACACTACAGCCCAATTTGAGCCTAGGCCTCCTTCAACCTCTGCCTCCAACTTCGCCTGTCCTCCAGTTTACAACTTGTAAAAGCTGAGCCTAATTTGTCTCTACTATGGCCCAAATATAGACCTTTACGAGATACTAGATTCATGCAAAACCTCGTTGCTGGAGGATACTCTATCTTCTCAAGAAATTTGCAGCATTCTTGTTAGTATTCACTTCTCAAACCCTTTCATTGATTTACTACACAAGCTAAGAGTTATTTGAACAGTTGTTTGGCTCCCTCACCTACTGCGGGCATGACCTTCCCCTCCTTGCGGGAGTCTGTGAGGCAGGGAGGCAGCTGCACGCGCCCATAGCCAGGCAGCGTGCGCACCAGCGCCAGGTACTCCGCCCCCCTAGACAGGTCCTGCAGGGCCTTCAGCTGATACAGACGCTCCCCCGCTACACATGTGCCACGATTCACCTCATCCACAGCCTGGAATATATTTGGAAAGTAGTCAATACAATTATTTTAGCGAATTAAACAATCATGAAATTCCACTGTCTGCTCTTTCTGTGTCCTATGCCCCAAGTATAAAACATTAAATATACTCCCCTTCATCACGTAAATCCACAAAATGTATTGTGTCACTAGGGGTGCTATTGTATCTTCCATACAATTTATATATTTCCGCGGTTGAGAGGAATTTGTGAAATGTTTTATACTTGAGATACAGCTTTCTTTTATGTGGGGTCTACCTTTCTTCTGGATTCTTATGTCTTTTACCATCTTCTAATTGGAAGAGATATTTTGAAAAATTAATTGCACTGTTGTCCAGTCCATGAAAAGATCACATTTGGTAAGGGGACTTAATTCTTTTTTACATGTAAGGAATCAGATAGGTGGGCCGACACCAAAATCCTGAGAGAAAGGCGATCAAGGAGGGAAGCAGCACGAGACAGGGTCCTGGAGAATTGTGGGGCGGGAGGCCCTGAGCCTTCAAGGTTTGTGAGCCGGAGAAAGTAAAGTAGGTAAGGGATCAGATTATGCCGATTACTCACATTGGAGTGCAAGTTTCCCTACTCTCGAGGAAACAGCTTGTCATTTCTTTTAAAAGCTAAGCATCTAAGCCTTGTTGTATAAGAAAAAAAAATACGGAAACGGGAAATCATATCTGACACCCTTTGCACCCACATATTTCACAAATCTCTCAAAATAACTTCTTACTCTACATAAGACCTATGAATGTATGGACAACATGAAAAGTAGGTAAGGGATGGTTTACCTGCCAGAACACGAAGGTGGCGGCCTGGGAGTCGTTCCTTAGCATCTCGGCCTCAATGTCCAGGTTGAAGAGCCACTTCCTGATGGTGAGGCAGCTGCTGGATGCTGTGCTGTAGTTCTGGATGTACAGGGCGTGTGGGCACTCGTTGGGCTGCAGCTTGCGCTCTGGAATACAACATACACAAGTTAGACACAAACCACAACAATTGGGTAATAGTTACAACTAAAATTATTTAGAGGACGATTGAGTGGAGTTTACTGAATCCTGTGCCTACCCCCCCCCCCCCGCAATATTTTTTTTGGAAATCGTCTGTCTACGCCCCCTCCCCCCCCCCCTCCCCTGCCCCCTTTCAGATTCATATTAAATGCATTCTCACAAGCAGACACGTATAAGTTCGCGCTTGCACATGCCATGTGAACCTACAATAAAAAAACCCAAATCTTAAACTAACATACACCCTGTAACTCTTGCCGACCTTTTTTTTTAAATTAAAGAGCAAATAAAATGCACAAACTCACCAAAATTATACTCCAGTATTTCAAAGAGATAGAAGTACTTGGCGATGGCCTTGGAGAGCCCAATCTTGGTGCACACGGCCTGGTACACGTCCTCCGCGCTGGTGGATTTCTTCACGGACACAGTCACCACCTCGCGGTCCGGCAGCAGGATCTTGAGGTCCACGGGGGACGCGTGCAGTGAATCCTCCGAGTCGGTCAGGAACTCTTGGATAGGGTCCGATTCTGCTATCACCCGCACTGCGCATACCTGCCCAGACAATACAAACAGGTCAGCAAAAGTGTACATTCTTTTCTTTCCGTGTAACTTCTTTATTGAAGATCAGCTATTATCTTGTATCTGATTCAGCAGTGGAATTGCAAATGATGCTCTCTAGATTGAACGAAGCTTTGAAAGGTAATAATTTGAAGTTGAATGCTAGAAAGACGAAAGTTTTGATTTTTGAAAGAGATGATGAAAATATGAATTATGAATTTAAAATTAATAGAATGAATGTTGATGTTGTAAATGAGTTTGTATATTTGGGAAGTAAGTTTGAAAAAGATGGAAGAATGGCCGGTGAATTTGAAAGAAGAATAATGAAAGGCAGGTGTGTACTGGGTGCGACCGCTTGCATCGCCAGGAACCAAAATCTCTCAAAAAATGTTAGATTGGCGGTGCACGGTGGTATACTAGTGCCAACCTTGATGTATGGAAGTGAAGCCTGGACGGTGAGTGAAAGGGAAATTAGTAAAGTCCATACAGTAGAAATGGACTATCTAAGAAGTATGATTGGGAAAAAACGAAGTGACAGGGTGAGGAATGATTTTGTAAGAGAAGAATGTGGTGTAAGGGAAAGTGTGAAAGTGAAGATTAAAAGAAGTATGTTAAGATGGTTCGGGCACTTGGAGAGAATGAGTGATGAAAGATTGACGAAGAAAGTATATGTTGCTAGAATAGATGGATGTCGTGGTAGAGGAAGACCGAGAAGGGTATGGAAGGATCAAATCTCTGAAATAGCGAATGAATGGGATATCCAGAGTCATAATAAAAGGAGGACTTGTATGAAAAAGGTTATGACTCTGGATGAAATGAAAGAAGTATGCAAGGACAGGAAGAAGTGGCGGCTAATCTGCAATGTTGATTTCTAATGTTGGTGTATTCATTTGCTACATTTTTTGCATAGGAAATTTTTGACTTTTTTTGTATAGATTTCTTTGTAAGGTTTTGTTCTTTTTTATATTTAAATGTAATTTATTATTCATATTCCTTGACTTATAGGTTGGTATGAGGCTGACCACCCATACTGTAAAAAATGGTTCACTTTGCCAATGTCACCCCTGTTTCAGGGAAGGTCGGCAAAAGTTGTGGGGCTTATGTTCATTTGAGGTTTGGATTTTATTTGTAAGTACACATTCAGCATTTGTAAGCGCGAACTACACTTGTTGGTTTGTGGGCATACATCTGAGAGCTTTAAATGAATATATCCTTGCAACTTAGATTATAGATTATAGATTATAGCTATCATTATACATATTTTTCCTTATTTGCATTGTGTGTGCGCTGTGTGCATTTGACATACAGTGCACTGAGATAGGACATAAACACCAAGCAGGCCACGAGGGCAGGCCCAAGAGAAAGATCTTTCCTTTAAGACCCATACCTTGGCCTGCTGAAGGGAGTCAGGATTAAGTGGGAGTCATACGATTTACAATCTATCTCAGGTTTGTTAAGGATCCTTTTCACCATGACAACATTCGCCATTCCTCCTACCTCAACCCGTTTCCCAATATGTAAGCCCAATCTACTACCTTGCATGCTTAGAGGTATTTTGGCCCTCAGATCTTCGGAACCAAACATGGTGTGATCCGGAGATGGCCACCTTTGTTAATCTTTCTAGGAACACAGCTGCAAACACCCATCGAAGACCGGAATATGTGATCCTGCTTTACCTTCTCCAAGTACTGCTCCAGCCCTCTCCTCCTGGCGTCTAACTGCTGCTCACTGAGGGCAAACGGCCACTTGCCTGGCAGCTTTGGGAAGTTGAAGCCTGGAATATACAAAAGTTTAAATTATAAACAGATCGTAAACAACTAATTATTTAATTCCCCGACTGAGAACCAATTGAGATAAATTATAAAAACCACTATGAGGAAAACAATAAGGAATACTTTAATAATAATCGCGAAAATCAAGGTGTTGCTACAGTAAGCATCAATTTCTCAAGCAAAACCCAGTTGTTCCCAGGTTTTTCCTTCTTACTGGCATTCATTTCTACTGAATACAAAGTTAGCATTTCCTTACCAAGAGCTTAAAGGTGTGCTTTACACAAAGAGTAACTACTCAGGTATAATCCTCAACAACAATCTCCTTCCTGAGCTATGCGTTGAGGTCGGAAAACTCCGTGTAGTGGCATGAGCGTAGGTGCCGGCCTCCCTTATAGTTGTTAAAGGCCACGTACTTCTGTCCTCAACAATATGGCATACTAACCGACAAACTCTTTCCTGAGCTGCGTATTGAGGTTGGAGAACTCCTTGTAGCGGCGCGAGCAGAGGTGCCGGCCCGCCATATAGATGTTGAAGGCCACGTACTTCTGCCCCGCGCGCTCCACTGCCTGGTAGTCGGGCACCGAGATGGGCAGCGAGCGCTTCTCGCTGTAGTCCACATAGTTGAAGCCTGGGCCATCGTCGCACGGCTCCAGGCGCTCTGCTTCCTGGAATAAACAAACAACTGTTAAATCCTGTACTTAATGTTCGCTCAGAAATAAAAACATAGAGTCGGCTCAGGATCCGTGGGTAGTATATTGCCATCTATTGAGGTTGACTCAAAACAAAATCAAAGTGACAATTATTGTTACATTCCCAATTATAATTATAACCTCAGTTCGAGGTTACGCAACAATTTGTAATAAAAATAAATTCTTCCTCAATCGTCCTGCAGATGTTTACCTGCAAAGTTTACAGTATTTGTGTGATCTAGCTATGATATTTAGTTTGCTAGATAATATGAACCAAAAACTCCAATCTAGAATTTATCTCATATTCAAAAAAAACCTTTCCAATATTTTTTATTGATAATTCCTTGACTTATGGTCGGTATAAGGTTGAACATCCATTCTGTAACAATTGGTTCACTTTGCCAATGCTACCCCTGTACCAGGGAAAATAGGCAATTTGGGTTTTTATTTTGTGAGTGTAACAAGAGAAGAGTGTGCATGAAAAGAGTGATGAAACTGGATGAGATGAAAGAAGTATGCAAGGACAGAGTCAAGGGGGGGCAATTGTGTGGAGGTACCGGCCACCCCTAGAGGAATGCAAACATGCAGCATGTGTAAGAGAAAACTTATAGGCATTGACTAATAACATCTGTGGACAAGAAGTTATTTTAACGAAAATAGGCATATATATCTGTCTCAACTTACTTACGAAAATGGTCATTCGTTAGAAAGAGAACAAAGAACTTCACAGTTGCATTTTCGTTTGTACAAAAAATTCAACAAAACCCCAAAAAAAAATCTTGAATGTTGGTAGAGGTCGCGCCATGTAAAAAGAACGCTGGCGGCGAGCTGCGCAGACGGCGATTTAGCGGACTTTTTGGTACTTGCGCGACTGTTACCCATGCGCAAACACACCCCCTCCACTTCCCCTCAGCGTTCTTTTTACATGGCGCGACTTCTACCATTGCAAAAAATGGCTGCCGATTTGACCGGAAATAGCTAAAGTTGACAGATAACACGCATTATAAATATTGTGATCGCCAAAATTGATGCCAGTATTTTATATTTTCAAAGTGTATAATCATATTTTAATTTTATCACTCATTTCATTATAACCATTGTGATATTTTATGCGTAATATTTGTAATTGTTGCCGCCGTACATTCGGGGTTACACTGCAATGTTTGACACAAGAGGAGCGCAACAGGGAACAAGTATGAACCAATTCAGTACTTTAGTTACCGCTCCCCTATATTATAACTCCATGCTTATAGGTGTTCACTAGCGGGCATGGATTTAATATGAATCCTAAATGTTTATACATCTTTGCCATTTTAATTATACATAGATGTATTACATATGAAATGAGTTTTATCAAACAAAATTTATCTCATAAAAAATCCTATGTAATACATTTTTCTTGAAAGAAGAAAAATAGATGCAAATGGTGGGTTCCTTACTTGCTGTGTGACAGAGATGACCGTGAGAGTGAGGCAGTCGCCTCCCGACTTGATGAGGTCAACAACCTGCTTGTGTGTGGCGCCTTCCACGTTGACTCCATTTCTGAAAGTGAGAAATCACAATAATTATTCATTGATCTCCTTGAGTGCAGTACCTACCTGTCTTACGACGTACAACTGAGTGTTGATGGAAAGCCAATTCCATATAAATGGCTTTTATTGTCTTGGAATAAAGTCATAACTTCAGTTCACTGTACTTAAAGATTATACTTTACATATGACCACTCCTTCCTGAAAGTTTGTTCTTACGAATTTCAACTTGAAAGTTATCAAATTGAGATCATGATAAAACGTTGTAAATTTGACAGATACAGACACAATAAAATGGAGACACAAATTATCCAAAATGTGATATTAACTGGACAGGTTCTTATGGAAATAGCTAACTTATGTCAAATTTTTGATTTTGAGTTCCGTGATGAAGAAGTTGGTATGAGGCTGACCCCCCATGCTTTAAAAACTTGGTTCACTTCTACTAATGACACCCTGGTTTCAGGAAAAGACAGCACGATTTGCAAAGTTTATGGTCATGTGAGGTTTGGTTTATTTTGTATGTACACATGCAGCATGTGCAAGTGCTAACTTACATGTGCCTTCTTGTCGGCATGCATTAAATATGAGCCCTAAATGTCAATGTATCTTTGCAACTTTTAAGTTGCAATTATTTTAATATAGATTATAGCTAAGGGGCATAGTCAGCCAAGCTTGTGACCACCAGAGAAACTAGAAATTTGCAACATTGTTACAGCGCCTTAGCTTTCCTCACAAAACTTAATTTATTAATGTCATTTATGGATTTTAATACGTATATTTGTTGGAATAAATGCAATAAAGATAATATGAAATGTGGCATATTTTTAATAGGTATAACAAATAATCAGCACACCTAGTATCTAGATACTTAATCTCTCCTGGATAAGAAAATAAAAATCTTTGAATAAATAATGTAAAATAAAACAAAGTTTTTCTTCACGAGTTGCTTTATTTCCTCAAACGCTTTTGATGTTATCACATCATTATCAAGAGGACCAACCTTTAAACTTTTACAAAAATCCTTTATCTTTTATAATCTACAATACACATAGGTACTCTTAGGGCCGGTCTTATAAACATCCGTTAGTTCAATGTCATACCAAATTTACCGAAATATAATACAAACGTCACATGTTTCGTCTTATAAGAATCCGTTTGTTTTATTTCCGTAGTTACCGACAGATCTAACCGACAGCCGACCCATCGATTAATGGCAGATACCGGCCGGTAAGTTAAGGTTTGAGGTTAGGTCAGCTGTCAAAGAATTGTTTCTTTGCGGTGAGTTTTGCGTGTCATTGGACTAGTACTACGCTCTATCCTGTTGAAGATAATTTCTTCCGAAAGTGATAGATAATGCATTAAAATTGCGCTGTCTTAGTCGTTTTCGAATTTGTCAAAAGCAACTTTAGGTTATGTTTCGTCTTTGACAACAAACGGATGACGTATGTTCATGAATGCACGCAAAAAATCATTGAAAATACGAGTGCATTATTGAGAACTAACGGACGGTTAAAAAAGCTTTATAGGACGACCATCGGTAAGATCAGTCGGTAAACGTCCATCCGTTAGTAACTTGCCGAGATACTTACGGATATTTGGTCTCTCGTTTATAAGACCGGCCCTTAGCATTCAAAGGCGTGTGTTTTCTCAATGACATACAAAACATGGCTGAGCATCAAATAATCATAAACATCTATGGCCCTAGTATAAAGCATTGCGTAAATTCACCTCGATTGCATAAATAGAAAAAATGTATAGAAACTAAAGCAATCTCTAGGAGTGTCATAGTAGATTTAATACATTTTTGATTTATGCAATGGAGGTGAGACTAATGCAATGTTTTATACTCGGTGTGCAGGATATAAAATTCACATAAGATCAAACTATTTCTGTCTGAAGTAAAAACAGATGTTCATGTTTCCTGAAAGAAAATCTCATCATTATTTACTTCAACATCACAGATATAAAATCTGCAAACTCAAATTATTGAGTGAGAGACTAAACAGAGATTTTATAGATCGTAACATCTGTTTAAAGTAAAAAAAATATAATGTACAGCTCAGAAGCAGCTGCAAATTTAGTTGAAAATGCTAAAATCTATGGGGAAAAGGAACAGAAGAGTTTTAAGCAAAATGACCATGTCTTTCAAATGCGCCACGAAAGACTAACTCATACTGTAGCTTATGATATGACAGTTTGTCCACATCCAACTGCAAGACCTCATAAAGTCTATAAAATAGAGGACATAGTTAGATAAGAGACCATATCTTCAGAATGACTAACTCATACTGTAGCTTATGAGATGACAGTTTGTCCACATCCATCTGCAAGACCTCATAAAGTCTATGAAATAGAGGACATAGTTAGATAAGAGACCATATCTTCAGAATGACTAACTCATACTGTAGCTTATGAGATGACAGTTTGTCCACATCCATCTGCAAGACCTCATAAAGTCTATGAAATAGAGGACATAGTTAGATAAGAGACCATATCTTCAGAATGACTAACTCATACTGTAGCTTATGAGATGACAGTTTGTCCACATCCAACTGCAAGACCTCATAAAGTCTATGAAATAGAGGACATAGTTAGATAAGAGACCATATCTTCAGAATGACTAACTCATACTGTAGCTTATGAGATGACAGTTTGTCCACATCCATCTGCAAGACCTCATAAAGTCTATGAAATAGAGGACATAGTTAGATAAGAGACCATATCTTCAGAATGACTAACTCATACTGTAGCTTATGAGATGACAGTTTGTCCACATCCAACTGCAAGACCTCATAAAGTCTATGAAATAGAGGACATAGTTAGATAAGAGACCATATCTTCAGAATGACTAACTCATACTGTAGCTTATGAGATGACAGTTTGTCCACATCCAACTGCAAGACCTCATAAAGTCTATGAAATAGAGGACATAGTTAGATAAGAGACCATATCTTCAGAATGACTAACTCATACTGTAGCTTATGAGATGACAGTTTGTCCACATCCAACTGCAAGACCTCATAAAGTCTATGAAATAGAGGACATAGTTAGATAAGAGACCATATCTTCAGAATGACTAACTCATACTGTAGCTTATGAGATGACAGTTTGTCCACATCCATCTGCAAGACCTCATAAAGTCTATGAAATAGAGGACATAGTTAGATAAGAGACCATATCTCCAGAATGACTAACTCATACTGTAGCTTATGAGATGACAGTTTGTCCACATCCATCTGCAAGACCTCATAAAGTCTATGAAATAGAGGACATAGTAAGATAAGAGACCATATCTCCAGAATGACTAACTCGTACTGTAGCTTATGAGATGACAGTTTGTCCACATCCAACTGCAAGACCTCATAAAGTCTATGAAATAGAGAACATAGTTAGATAAGAGACCATGTCTTCAGAATGAGTAACAATAGACTGGATAAGACTTTAAAAAATCTCTTTAAAAATTATATCAAAAGATTAAACCAAAATAATACTGAGAATTCTTACTTTTTCGTGTAAAAATCATCTGCATTTCTATCTTTTCTTTGGTACCTTTGCACAAAATAATGGGGACTACATATCCCATACATTTGTTGACTTAACATTTCACTTATTCATACAAAAAACACACACACACAAAGTAAAATTAAATTGAATTTAAATTGTGGAAAGTTAAGATGCAAGCTTTAGCTTTGCATACCAAACAGTAGAAAAGACTTTTAAAGATCATTATACATTTTTATTCTTCTTCTTCATCTTATTCCTCACTCCTGAGGGGTGTTGTACCCTTAGTACGAGAAAACTTGAGGAATGTAAGGTTTACGGCAATTATTAAAGAGTGATTTCCCCCAAAATCTGCTGTTTTTGTTTGTTTGAACTTGATTTTCTTCATCACTGTAACTCTTTTGCTAAGACCATAAAGTATAAGAAACAAAAATGGCAGATTTTGGGAGAAATCACTCTTTAATATTTAACGTAAACTTTACTTTTCTTAAGTTTTGCAACTCGTACTAAGGGTACAGATTTTTTATAGAATAAGAAAAAATATGAAATTCGTAAAAGCTATATGGAACAATACCACTTTTGTTTGATAACTCAATCACTTGGTTTATAATACAGAAGTGAGATTTGAATACAGAAAAACTAGTTATAAATACAAACTACTAACTGGTAAGAGGGACAACTTTTCCATTAAAATTAAATCAAGGACCAAAGCCATTTCCGCATAGAAACTAGTATGCAGATTATGACAAGTTGCAGAATGAAGGCCAACAAAACAGTGGTCTAGGGACAAGGGCTGTAATTATACAAGCACAAGGTCTGACCGGCCTCAAAGAGAGATGTGGGTATATAATTGCCTCAAGAGGAAGAGAGATGTCAAACACTGTGGCTGATACTTTTGCTTTTTGCACAATAAGTTTAAATGAATGATTTCCTGAGGAAGTGGTGTCTTAATTTAAATCCAGCAAGAAGACCTTGTGTTTTGCAAATGATTATAATTTTCCAACTGGACTGATCATTGAACAGGTTAAAATAAATATGCTGGGCATGCCATTATTTCACATTTATGGCTTACTAGCTGACCCGGCAGATTTTATCCTGCCTTTATTTTTATAAATGAGATTCAATAGTTTTGTGTATTTGTAAATTTGGGAATAGCTGTTCTTCAGAAAATGGAAAAGATGAGCGAAGAAATCTTATTTTGAAGTGATCATTGTAACTATTATAGTGAGACGGCATCGCCCAATAACTTAAAACAATTGAGCGTGCATATTTTCATGGACATTATATCAAATGAAATTGGGCTCATTTAAAGATATTGAAGTACTATGGATTGCAGTTATGAAATATGGTGTAGCCTTTTAAATTTCAGGAGGTGTATATGAAAGTTTTATTTCTTTTGTCATTTTCACACTGTTATTGGTATTTCAAGAATAATTGAATTGCTTAATACCAATAAAAGAATGCTGTCATTCTATTGGGCAGAAGGAAACCTTTTCTGTGTACATCTCAAAAATAATTAAATTATCATTTATAGGTTTTCAATGATGCTTTAAGTAAAGCTAGTTGCAATCGTTGATGAAGAGTGGATACATATTGATTGATATTAGAAGAAGTAAAATCAATAAGATAATTTAGGGTAGATCATTGTTTTGGATGTCCATATATATTATTGTTTATTGATTTTAAAAACATAATTTATTGTGTATGTTCCTTGACTTATAGGTTGGTTTGCGGCTGACCACCCATGCTGCAGAAAATGATTCACTTTGCCAATGGCACACCTGATTCAGGGAAGGTCGGCAAGAGTTGTGGGGCTTATGTTCATTTCAGATTAGGTTTTTATATTGTAGGTCCACATGCGGCATGTGTTAGTGTGAAATTATGCATGTCTGCTTGTGGGAATGCATTCAAATGATACATATCTTTGCAACTTTGATTTAGATCATTGTGTTTATGCTCCTTAACTTATAGGTTGGTATACGGCTGACCACTCATGCTGTAGGAAATGGTTTGCTTTGCCAATATCACCCCTGTTTCAGGAAAGGTCGGCCAGAGTTGCAGGATGTTTGTTCATTTGAGATTTGGGTTTTAATATTGCAGGTTCATATGTGGCATGTGCAAGCGCGAACTTATACATGTGTGCTTGTGAGAATGCATATTTTGTGAATCCCCAATACCTTTGCAACTTAGATTCGGAAAAAATGTAATCCTTTTTTCACAATCTATTGATGATACAAACTTCATATTTTCTTAATTTCGTTCATTTTAGCTTTGCTTTGTTACCTCGTATGAACGATTCGAGCTCAAGTTTGCACATAGAAAATTGAATATTAAGTAAGAAGATCGAGTATGTAGTAAAACTTGGTTCACTTTTGCCAATGCCCCCCTGGTTTCAGCGAAAGTGGCAGGAGTTTCAAAGTTTATGTACACATGCAGCATGTGTAAGCATGTACTTACAATGTGATTACTTTTGGGCATGTATTTAATATGAGTCTAAAATTACAAAATATCTTAGCAACTTAGATTATATGTTTTGAAATGTAATTTTCGTGTACGTTCCTTAACTTATAGGTTGGTATGCGGCTGACCACCCATGCTGTAAAAATGGTTCACTTTGCCAATGGAGGAAACCTTTTCTTAGTACATTTCCAGATTCCTTAAATAAAGCTCTTTTCAATCTATTTGTTAGGGTTTGGTGGTTCACACTGTGAAAGCCCATTGTATTTATTTTTGTACAAAAACACACGTTTTTTTTTATTTTAAATACTTGAACGTTTTCGCCTCAAAAGGCATCATAAGGAGTTTCTGATGATGCCTTTTGAAGAAGGCTACAGATTGATTGATATTAGAAGAAGTAAAATCATTAAGATAATTTAGGGTAGATCATTGTGTATGTTCCTTAACTTATAGGTTGGTATGCGACTGACCACTCATGTTGTAGAAAATGGTTCACTTTGCCAATATCACCCCTGTTTCAGGAAAGGTCAGCAAGAGTTGCAGGGTGTTTGTTCATTTGAGGCTTAGGTTTTATTGTTGTAGGTTCACATACAGCATGTGCAAGCGCGAACTTATATGTGTTTGCTTGTGTGAACGCATATAATGTGAATCCCTAATGTTACATATCTTTGCAACTTAGATTAGATTAGATCATGAAAAAATGTAATCCTTTTTTCATGATCTACTGATGATACAAACTTCATACTTTCTCCACTTTGTTTATTTTTGCTTTGATTTGTTGCCTCATATGAACGATTTGAGGCAAATTTTGCACATGGCCAAATTGAATATAGAGTAAGAATATCAAGTATGTAGTAAAACTTGGTTCACTTTTGCCAATGCCCCCCCAGTTTCAGCGAAAGTGGCAGGAGTTGCAAAGTTTATGTACACATGCAGCATGTGTAAGTGTGCGCTTACATGTGCTTGCTTTTGGGCATGCATTAAATATGAGTCTTAAAAAGTCAATATATCTTTGTAACTTAAACTAAAAATATTTGGAACCAAGAAATGTTAAAAAGAAACTTGTTGACACATTCCAAATTCCAAAATGAAAAAGTGCATTCAGGTTATCCGGTTTATGAAAATCTTTGATATAACTATTCAAAAGAAAAATGTAACGACCTTTCCTTTTAGCCAAGCAAAAAGAACTACATCCCCCATACTTGAAAAAATGTTTGTGAGTAATCTGATTCACATCAAATTTCACACGATCCATCTCGAAGGTAATTTACATGTTTTCTGAAACTTTGGCCATGTTTGATGAGTATTTAATTTTTATATAGATGCAGTATATGTACCAAACCAAATTCCAGTAAGTTCATGAAAAATTTTCAGCTATTCACAAATTGGAAAATTTTCCATGATACTTTTTCAATCTTTTTTATCTGTACACCTGTTCCACATAACAAAAATCATAAAAAAAACAAATTGATTCAGTCATTCTCGAGTGATACGTTTACCAACAAAAATTGATTTAGAGACATTCAGGTATCACCTTATGTTTTTATGCAACTTAGATTATAGGTCCTCGACTTGTAGGTATGAGGCTGATGCTGTAAAAATGGTTTCACTTCTGCCAATGTCACCTCTGTTTAAAGTAAGTTGCACAGTTTATGTTAATCTGACATTTGGGCATTGCGTTTAGGTCTTATTTTGAAAATATACATGCATTATGTGTATGCACAAACTAACATGTGTTTCCTTTTAGGCATCCATTCAATATGAACCTTTAATGTGTGCATATATTTGTAACTGAGATTAAAGAATTATTTATTTAACCTTGAACGCTTTTCATGACTTTGACAGTTGAAAAGCTAAATTCCAATTTAAAAAAAAGAGTTCTGTTTGGTAAAGGCTGTTGATGAATAATATCTTTTATTCCATTTTCAAATTTTGTACCTACCAGTTTATTTTATTAATTTGATTTTGTTTAACCTCTTACAATATTTCAAACCGAACACATTTAATGAAATTTGAATATGGAACAAAAATCTGTCAATTAGATGAGGTTGGAAATGATCAATTCCCATATAAAAACGACGTTCAGCATTTCACAAATTTAAACATGTTCTGCGATATTTTATCAACTTTTTTGTTCGCTAAAACCTTTCCCAGATTATATACTTTATTCTGAAACGAAAGACAGCCAAAACTATATAGTCCTTCACCATTTTATCGCATTACCAACGAACGTTTTTTTGGTTTTATAGTATAAATATAGAGAAGATAATGAGCAACTGATAATGGGCGAAACGTCCGGAAAAAGTGAAACAAAAAGTGAAACAAACTTCCGTATAGAACACGGCTACACAACCCGAAATTTTTTTAAGATTGTGTCAATGGGCAACTGGTTATATTTTTTACCACCGCTTTGTACCAGCATGTGTACTATAATCTAAGTTGCAAAGATATATTAACATTTAAAATTCATATCCAATGCATGCCCATAAACAGGCATGTGTAAGTTCGCGCTTACAAATGCTGCATTTGTACATACAAATTAAAATACAAATCTCAAATGAAAATAAACCTTGCAACTTTTGCTGAACTTCCCTAAAACAGGGGTGGCATTAGCAGAGTGAACCATGTTTTAAAGTATGGGTGGTCAGCCTCATACCAACCTATACATCAAGGAATTGATATCTTGAAAATTTTATATTTATCATTCCTTTTTCAGTTCAGTGAAGTTCAGTGAAGTTCAGTGGCGTTTGGTAAGATGGTTCTGGAGGGGCCGTTCTAATTCCTCTGCTGTTGGACCATTGCTCGCAATGTTTGTTTTATTTTAATTTTCCTTTTTTAATTTTTGGGAACAATGCTAGAACCCAGTCTAAGTCATTATACAAGTCATATTGCAAAAAAAAATTACTTGGAATTTTCGCTAAGTCAGCTGAAGAATTTCGGCTCATAATGCTTTAGTTTTTATTGCTAGATTTAGGGCTCAAAATTGCAGCCCTATGGCCACATCTATGTAACTATCATTCTATAATCTAAGCAGAAAAATGCTTTTTTTTTTATCAATAAGCTACATTGCACTTTTAGCATGAAGAAATGCACACCTGTTTTGACAAATCAGTAGGTACTATGTTTTCATTTGGTTGAGAATGTTGTGGATGTGAAAACCTGTTGCAGTGTGGTAAAGCAGGTGAAAGTGAAATGTATATTAATCTGGTTGCAGGTGCAGTACATTGCATACTGCGGAGTGGACTCTGGGCGGGACTGGGGACATACACACTTACACAATCATTTTGTAAATAGTATGCATACATTTGATACGACAATAACAGCACCACTAAACAAATACTTTAATTAGAGATAAATAAAACATGGTGGAGCAGATTCCAGCAGTTGATGTATGAATACGTCAAAGTGGCATGCACTTTCTCAACAGCAACCTAATAGCTATAGTTATTAGACATGTAGTTGGTTACGATACAGACATTGATCAAAGAGTTGGTATATTTGATTCAGTAGTTCTTAAACGTAAACGGCAAGAGCTGCAAAAGTGATCCACATAAGAGTTATGCATAAAAGACTTGTCAAGAAATATAATTTTGAATTTCAAAGCTTGTTAAACAATATGGTATGCTAACAAGTAATGTAAACTAAAAAATCACTTTGCATCAAATTTAAATCAAATATAGAGCATCAACCATACAAACGCTCACTTCTTGATCGCTCAGCACAGCTTTCTTTAATTAATAAGTGTTTTAATACAACTTATTCATATTTGTATCCACATTGCTTAATTGATAGATTGGTTTGTAAAACTATACAATGAACATCTTTGTCCACCAATTAGTTGGGATAATAGAGGCTCCACTTTTATTTGTGAAAAACAGTGATAATTATGTCCAGATCAATATTATCCGGTCCGTAGTCTAGTGGGTAATGCTTTGGACTCGTATATGGAAGGTCGTAGGCTTGAATTCTGGCGGAGCACAAAAAAAAAACATTTAGATTTTCAAATATGCTCTTCCCTGGGTTGAAAAATACATATACCTTTACCAAAGACCAGTCATCAAAGGTCCATTCAGCCTCACAGCAACTGGGTCTTGCTTGAGAATTGCCGCTTTAGTGACAACCAAGCTCGTACAAAATTCATTTGATAGCTCAGTTGGTAGATTTCTTGCATTTCATGCCAAGAGCAAGGGTTCGATCCCCACCGAGGGTGTCAGAAATGATTTCCCGTTTCGGTGTTTATTTCAAACCCAAAATAAATACTGGCAAAATATACACAGCCTACACAAAAAAAGAGAAACCACTAACCCACTTCAACAATGATTGGCGTGAGGCCGTTCCCTTTACCTGTAAAAATAAATAGGTCCCTAGCCACCACCACATGCAAGCCCTTCAAGGATAACACAAGCAAGAAGTTACACTAGCTTAGTTACCTTTTAATATTATGAACCTTATGTTCCCCGATGATAACAAAATAATGATAGTGGTCTATAATCTAAATTGCAAAGATATTTTAGATTTAAGTAAGATTCATATTACATGCATTCTCACAAGCAGACATGTATAAGTTCGCGGTTACACATCCTGCATTTGGACTTACAACATAAAAACTCAATCTCGAATGAACATAAGCCCTGCAACTCTTGCTGACCTTCCCTGAAACAGGGGTAACATTGGCAAAGCGAACTATTCTTTAGAGTATGGCTGGTCCATGGCCAAAAAGTGTGCGGACCACTGATTTAGTTAGCATTTATTTTTTTAACTAAAAATCACAATGATGATGTTAAACATGCTGTCAGTATTTGCCCAGATCTTAGGGTGGAATGCACTTGCAATGAAGCGTCTTATTTACCTAAGTAATAAATCAGGTGAGCACAGAAGGCAATGCAGTTATCTATGAAGCTGGAGCAGTTATGTAATTAATGAAAGGAACATGTCAAGTATGTGATGAGCACATGGGCGTCAGCTGTCAACATTACTCTACTAATATCTGGCTCTCGTGTTGTTGTTGTTTTACATTAAGTATAGTAGTAAGTACCCTACACACGACATTCACCACATTTGGGGGCTTATACAGGAGTTGGTTGAGTCTACGTGATTGAAGGACTGTAAAGAGGCAGGGATTGATGATGGCTCTGAAGTAATATAGATTATAATTAGAAGTGAACACACATATTGAGAGATCACTTCAGTTCAGCAAAGATATGAGTCGCATTCTATTTAAAGATGGCAGGTGGCCGTGTTTCAAGACCCAAACATAGTGTCGGTAATAAAATCAAGAAGACTCCAGTGGGCCGGAGATGTAGCACGTGCAGAGGATTCCAGGATCATCAGAACTGTCTTGGATGGAGGCTCCCCCAAGGTGTTAGACCACTCGGATGTCCCAGGATGTGGTGGGCAGACAACGTTGAAGCCGATGCCGAAGTTCTGGGAGTGAGGGGATCATGGAGGGAAGCAGCACAAGACAGAGAGACCTCGAGGATTGTGGTGCGGGAGGCCCTGAGCTTTCAAGGCTAATGAACCGAAGAAAGTAAAGTAAAAAGTAAAGAAATGAGTTCGCAAAATTCAGAGTTCTCATAGTGAACTTCAAAAACTAACTAATATGAATGATTTATTGGTAAACATAATTGCAACGCAACTAAGCTGCACATATAGTGCAGCTTTTTAGTGCATCGTTCCCAAACAGGTCACATAGGACATGTGAAATGTATTTATTTAATTAGGTAAGGTCAATGTAATGAGGTGTAGTCAATGATAATGGGCGACATCTAGGGATTGCAATTTCTGGATCCCTCATCCAGCAATCCAGCTGGATCCAGCGCATTTTTCGGCCTGCTGGATCCAGCGCTGCGGATCCGCAAGTATAAAACTTTCCAAATAATGGCGCAAAGTCTACCTTGCCAGCATTGGCGCTTTGCTAGATGCTCTTACAGTTCGGCGAGAGCGATGTCGCCGCTCTATTATGATGACGAAGACACGGACACCAATGAAGGCTTATTAGTAATAATTGAACAAACACCAGCTGAACATGAAGTAATTCAGCGATACAGTGAACTTTTTAATAAAATGCGAAAAGTTGCAAAGACTTTTAAAAGATTATCTACCAAAGATTAGACGTTTTTGCAGAAATACATAAAGGAAGCAAAGGGCAAAGAATTGAGTTTGATTCTTGACTGCTGCGCTAGGTGGAACAGTTTGCTCAGCATGCTGGAACGTTTTTGCTGAAAGTTGAAAAGTTTGCATCGATAAAGCTTTCATAGACACTGGCTCAGAAACTATATTCTCAGCGAACGAGTGGTCACTAATCAGTGAGTTGATCGCCAGGACGCCAGTTTTCAACCGGTTAAGCTGGCCGTTGAAGTTCTCTCCAGAAGAGAGCCGAGTTTGATAACGGCTGACACATCACACAACCCTAAAATTTGTCTTAGACAAACTAAAAAGCCAGGGCATAATCTTGAGTGCAGATCTTTCTGAGGCACTCCACAACAGAATCGAAGAACGGCGTCTGACTGATGTCACAGGTGTGCAGATTTATCTACAGAACCCGAAGAAGTATGACGAAGAAATTTCCAAAAAAATATGCAATGCGTCAGGAGATGAAAATATGCTGAATCGTGTAAACGCATATTTAGTGGAACCATCAACAGTGCAAGAGCCAGAAGATATAATGGAAGTAAAAAACTATGAACAGGATAAACTGGATTCACTGAATTTGAATTGAAACAAGATCTGGGGATTAAGCTAAAATGTGAGAAAGAAAACATCATGAAACCGAAAAAAACGAGAACTCAGAAGGATTATGATACAATATTAAAAAAGGAAATGACTGTTTATGAAAGTGAGGGAGTAGGAGGGGAAAACCTAACAACCTAACTTTAATTTACGATTATGAACGTTAGATTACGATTATCAGAAACTAACCAACAAGCGTAGAGGCAGAAAGGGCCTTCTCTGCAGCCATATATATATGTCAATACCATTAATACCATTTGTTTCTTGAGATCATACTAGGTACCAGAAAAAAAGATAAATTTTGTCTACATAAAAAGTCAAGAAAATACTTTTTTTTGTTATGACTTTTACTCTGTTTGTCTACTCTAAAAGTAAGAGTTTAAGTTACAATTTCGATTATTGTGATTTGTTATTTTGTTAAAATGTTTGATTAACACATTTCCTAAGTATTTAAAAAAAAAACAGTTCAATTTCTTCGAAAATCAATAAATTGCTGGATCCGCGCTGGATCCAGCTGGAATGATGTTGATCCAGCAAAAATCCAGCTGGATTGAAAATGCTGCTGGATTGCAATCCCTAGCGACATCTGATTGCTTTGTGTGCGGAGCACAGTCTTTTTGCATCAAATACTTGGTTTCGGCATAAGGATGTGCATCTGTACACGAGGCAGATAGTGGGAAGTCGCACAATCATTGACTACATCTGTGTGGATGAAAGATTGAGAGGAGCCGTAAGAGATAGCCGTGTCTACCGCGGGCCTGAAATAGGCAGTGACCACTATCTGTTATGTGCTAAAATAATGATTGGTGAAGTAAGAAAGAAGAAACGCAACAGGCAAGTAAGATTGCCTAGAATAAAAGTAGAAAGGCTGAATGAAGAAAATGTGAAAGAGAAGTATGTATCAGAGCTCCACAAAATTTTAAGTGTGAGTGAACTTGAGAAGAGTGTGTGTGGAAAAGATATTGAATGTATGTGGAAAAGATATTGAATGTATGTGGAAAGATCTGAAAGAAGGAATGACTGAATGCGCTAAAAAAGCATGTGGGGTAACGAAAGGTGGAAGATTGAAAGGAGATGCCTGGTGGAATGATAGAGTGAAAGAAGCTGTGAAAATTAAGAAAAAGTGTTATGAAAATTCGTTGAATGATAGAAATGATAGAAAGCTAGAAGACGAATATAAGATAGCGAAGAGAATGGCGAAGACTATAATTTATGAAAGCAAAATGAATGAACAAAGAAAGATTGATGAAAGGATTAACAGAAGTTTCATCGACAGAAAGAAGGAATTTTGGAGGTGGATCAATGCGGATAGAAATAAATCTTCTGCATTGACCACTCCGGGAGTCAAAAGTGCTGCCGGTGAGATGGTATGGGAGAATGAAGAAGTATGCAAGAGATGGAAGAACTATTTTCAAGAAATTTTTGGTCAGGGTGAAAGAAGAATTTATGAACAGATAGATGAAGAGAATGAATTGAATATTTTGAAAGAAGAAATGAAAGTGTCTATTTCACGTCTGAAGAATGGGAAGTCTGCTGGGTTTGATGGTATAAATGGTGAAATGTTGAAAGCAGGAGGTGAATGTGTGATAGATTGGATGTATGAATTATGTAAGCTTTGTGTGAATGCTGGAGTAGTACCGATGGATTGGAGGAAGGCAGTCATTGTTCCCATTTACAAAGGTAAAGGGGACAAAAAAGACTGTCAGAACTTCAGACCAATCAGTCTACTCAGTATACCAGGGAAAGTCTTCTGTAAGGTGATTATAAAAAATGTGATTCTGACTACAAGTGAAAGGATTTCCCATATACAGTCCGGTTTTATGGCCAGTAGAGGCTGTGTTGATCAGATTTTTACTCTACGACAACTTGTTGAAAAACAATTGTCGGTGAGGCGGAAGCTGTTCACGGCCTTTGTAGATCTGGAAAAGGCTTTTGACTCAGTAGACAGAGGTATGTTATGGGATGTTTTGAAAGCATACGGAGTGAATGGGGCTCTCCTAGGTGCGGTGCATGCAAACTATGAAAATAGTAAGGCATGTGTCCATATTGATGGTGAGTATAGTGAGTGGTTTGAAGTTTATAAGGGTGTGAGGCAAGGATGTGTGATGAGTCCTTGGCTATTTAACATAGTCATGGACAAGTGTGTCAGAGATGCTAAACTTAATGATTGTGGATTGATGATAGGAGAGAGCAAAGTGAGTGTTCTACTGTATGCAGATGATGCAGTTCTTGTATCTGATTCAGCAGTAGAATTGCAAACAATGCTCTCTAGATTGAATGAAGCTTTGTTAGGTAACCATTTGAAGTTGAATGCAAGTAAGACGAAAGTATTGATTTTTGAAAGAGATGATGAAAGTATGAATTATGAATTTAAAATAAATGGAATGAATGTTGATGTCGTAAATGAGTTTGTATACCTGGGAAGTAAGTTTGAAAAAGATGGAAGAATGACAGGTGAATTTGAAAGAAGAATAATGAAAGGCAGGTGCGTACTGGGTGCTACCGCTAGCATCGCCAAGAACCAGAATCTTTCAAAAAATGTTCGACTCGCGGTGCACGGTGTTATACTAGTGCCCAGTCTGATGTATGGAAGTGAAGCCTGGACGGTGAGTGAAAGCGAGATTAGTAAAGTCTATACAGTGGAAATGGACTACTTAAGAAGTATGATTGGAAAAAGACGGAGTGATAGGGTGAGGAATGATTTTGTTAGAGAGGAATGTGGTGTAAGAGAAAATGTGAAAGTAAAGATTAAAAGAAGTATACTTAGATGGTTTGGACATTTAGAGAGAATGAATGAGGAAAGACTGACGAAGAAAGTGTATGCTGCAAGAATTGATGGATGTCGTGGAAGAGGAAGACCGAGAAAGGTATGGATGGACCAAATTTTCGAAATAGCGAGTGAATGGGATATCCAGAGTCATAATAAAGGAGAGCTTGTATGAAAAAGGTTATGACTCTGGATGAAATGAAAGAAGTATGCAAGGACAGGAAGAAGTGGCGGCTAATCTGCAATGCTGATTTGTAATGTTGGTTTATTAGTTTGCTACATTTTTTGCATAAGAAATTTTTGACTTTTTTTGTATAGATTTATTTTTAAGATTTTGTTGTTTTTTTTTTTTATACTTAAATGTTATTTATTCTTGTATTCCTTGACTTATAGGTTGGTATGAGGCTGACCACCCATACTGTAAAAAATGGTTCACTTTGCCAATGTCACCCCTGTTTCAGGGAATGTCGGCAAGAGTTGCAGGACTTATGTTCATTTGGGGTTTGGATTTTATTTGTAAGTACACAATCAGCATTTGTAAGCACGAACTACACGTGTTTGTTTGTGGGCATACATCTGAGAGCTTTGAATGAATATATCCTTGCAACTTAGATTATAGATTATAGGTAAGGGGGCTGGACTTCCGCCAACCACTTCACGTGAAGGGGGGTTTCCCAGCTCCTGGGGGAGGCTGGTTCTCATGTCTTGTGAAGGCTTAATAAACCTCGCTGGTAATTTTATTTTGGGTTTAAAACAAACATTGAAACAGGAAATCATTTCTGACATCGTTAGTGGAGATCGAACACCAGCTCTCTGGCATGGAACGCAAGCATTCTGCCGACTGAAGCATTGTCTAGACATATTCATTTAAATCTCATCTCTAAAGCTCTCTGTAAGCTTGGTCTTTGAAACAGAATGCTCAACTCAAGGAAGACCCAGTTGTTGTATAGCTTTGTGAATCTTTGTGACTGGTTCAACAACAAAGACATGAATATTTTCCTAGGGACAGAGTATTTTCAAGTGTAGGAAGGCTGGGCTTTCTTGTGTAAATAACAAAGTAATAGTTAACCTTCATCCTAGAACCCTGGCCGTGTGACGTCCCTACTTATTTGTCTATAGCAAATGTGTAGACTTCAATAGAAGGTGTGCTAATAGTTACTTTTACATGAATCAAACAGTTGGTAAGTTATGTTGTTTTAATTAATCAGAAATTTATATCTGCATTTTTTAAATGATGTCACTACAGTTTAGAGAAGTGTTAAATTTTTGAGATGACTGAGTTAAACTGCTGATATTTATGTTCATGTCAATAATGATGACGAGCAAAAATTACTTTGAATACCTCACACACATTCGGTTATCAAATCAGTAAAATTATCATAATTATGTAAACAAAGTTCAAGGAAGTATTCATACTTGACAAAAAAAACCGAGGCCTGGACGGTGAATGAAAGTGAAATTAGTAAAGTCCATACTGTTGAAATGGACTTTCTAAGAAGTATGATTGGGAAAAAACGGAGTGACAGGGTGAGGAATGATTTTGTAAGAGAAGAATGTGGTGCAAGAGAAAGTGTGAAAGTGAAGATTAAAAGAAGTTTGTTAAGATGGTTTGGGCATATGGAGAGAATGAATGAGGAAAGACTGACGAAGAAAGTATATGTTGGTAGAATAGATGGATGTCGTGGTAGAGGAAGACCGAGAAAGGTATGGATGGACCAAATATCCGAAATTGCGAATGAATGGAATATCCAGAGTCATAATAAAAGAAGAGCTTGTATGAAGAAGGTTATGACTCTGGAGGAAATGAAAGAAGTATGTAAGGACAGAAAGAAATGGCGGTTGATCTGTAATGTTGGCGAATAGGGTTTATTAAATTGGAATTTGTTTTTGTTTGTAAATGGATATTTTGTATTTGAATATTATTATTTAATGATGTATAAAATGTAATTTGTCGTGTGTGTGTGTTCCTTGACTTATAGGTTGGTATGCGGCTGACCACCCATGCTGTAAAAATGGTTCACTTTGCCAATGTCACCCCTGTCTCAGGGAAGGACGGCAAGAGTTGCAGGGTGTATGTCCATTTGAGATTTGATTTTTATGTTGTAGGTTCACATGAGGCATGTGCAAGCGCGAACTTGTACGTGTCTGGTTGTGAGAATGCATGTAATGTGAATCTTCAATGTAACATATCCTTGCAACTTAGATTAGATTAGATTAGACCTAAGGATTTCGCAATACCGCGGTATTTTATAAGAGTGTATAAAACGAGATGAAGGCAATAGCTGGGTCTAATTATGTTAATTGTTAGCAAGACGCCTTGTAGAGCCATTTCGCAAGAAGTTCCTAGTTACTTTTGACACTTCAAAATACGCGCCTGTCATCTCGTCATTATTGAACCCTGTAAATTGAGAGATGAGAAGGCATGGTATTTAGATATAAATGAAAGATATGGCAGGATAGATGGGTGATTAATGAAAGGGCTTACACTTCTAATATGCGGTCCCCTTTCCTGATGCCAGCCTGTTCAGCGGCGCCTTCTGCTAGCACGGCGCTGACATGTTGTAAAGGAGCGTACAGTTCTCCATTGATGGACCTGAGCTGGCCGCCCTCCGACACTTGGCCGCGCACGTTAAACCCGAAGCCAGTCTCTGTTTTGTAAATAGTCACGCTTCGCGGTCCATTTGCGGACATTATCACGTTTCTGTTGTTCTTTTCGTTGCGGACACCTATGTTGTCGTCACTTTCTGCGTCCGCCATATTAAATTTTCTGAATTCTGACCAATTCTGACATTCTCAAAAATGCACGGAGCGTCGATCGTAAACATCAGAGATCCGCCACCGTCCGCAGGACCCAATAAATCTCCGAAATTAAAAAACAAAAAATCAGCAAATTGGAAATGAAATATTCGTTCAAATTATTTTTTCCCTGTTTTCATTGCTGTATTAATTAATATTTTTGTGTTAAGTTTTATATTCCAAGGCGAAGGCATATAGGTATATTTTATGCATTGGGAAGGAATCAAAAATGGCGGCAAAAATAATAATTGATAAATTCTCTCTTTTCCTTCGAGACAAACGATTTACAGCGTCATCTATATTGTAAATATAGAAACAATTTATGAAAATTGTTCAAAAATAAGATCTGTAGGTCGCTGTTTTAGTATTTTACTTCTGGTTTGGACCTTCGCTACATAAACTTAGATGCTATGCTTTGATGATTTTCTTTTGTGACTACCTACATGATTCCTAAGTATTTTCCACTACAAGATTGAGGACTTACTTGTTCATTTCAGAGGATTCATCCTTTTTGTTCTATTTATTTATTTATTTATTTATATATTTGTAAAAACACCAACAGATCATTGACAATTATTTTTTCACAAATTAAACATAATAACTTACATACTAGACATCAATGCTCCAGTGACGGTGTCTGTCACATAGTTGTTATAAAATTTCTACTGTCTACATTTTATATAATATATGAACCATAATTAATCATCATAATAATATAAGCGCGCTTGATTCATGACGAGTAGGTACATTGAGTGCAAATACCAGTCAATACATAATATTGTATATTATGCCACAATTACCCAATGCTTGTCATTATGTGGTCATTATAAAACGTTGCAGGCAAAATCACGAAAACAGAAAAAAAAACAAGAAAGAAAAAAGAAGAGAGAGAAAAAAAAAGAATGTTCCAATTGATTAGCACCTTGGAATTAATTCATTACCGTTCAGATAATATGATAGATGGGTATCGCCGTTTAAATTTGTACCATAACTGTCGACCGGCAAGATTCAAGAAAACGAAAACATCGTGAATTAAATTAAGGTCTATTCAAAATGACATTCAAAATGGTGCTCTTATATTTTTACTGAACAGTGTTTACGAACTACTATAAAATCTTGTATTCGTCGTCGAAAAAATAAATGAGATATCGAAATGTAAAAAAACCTAATTTTTCGAACCTGTCCGTCTGTACATCCGTTCGTCCGTATGTATGCATGTATGTATTTTACCGGTATGGGTAGTCAGCTTCATACCAACTTATAAGTCAAGGAAACTTATTGAAATACAATAAACGAACGATTTTAGGTAGTTTTAAATGTGCGTATTCATTTTATTACAGAGTGCATCGTCCAAATCATTGAGGTTTAGTTTATAAACCTTTTTGCTATTTTGAATAACAAACATCAAACGGTGCATTTAAAATATTAATAGCATGTAGTAAGGTTGATTCGATAGTTTTATGTTTCAATTACGTAAATGTTATTTGTTAGTCAACCATAAATTAACGGTTAGTAGGTGTATTTTTTTAAACCTACGTGAATACACCTTAATATGGTAACATACGGTAAAGATTGTAAATAAAAAACCGCCCGACATTACCTTAAACTTGTGCCATTTGAAAAATAATACTGTCAGCAATGATAAAAACATACAATCATTAGAAGAATTAATGGATCTAAGTAAAAAATATACAACTGACAACATATTCGAATACATACCTTAATAATGCCAAGCTAACTTCCACTCAAAACACTCACGACAAATTCCCGACTCTGATGTAAACGTTCTCAGAAGAAAATGAAGGTATCGAATGAGTTTTTTTGTGTTGTCCACACTGCATCAAAGAGTTACCATACGTGAATAAATACTTAGGATTGCAAGATTTTCGTCAGTTCCAATGGAATTGGTAACATACTACAAGAAAAATTTCGGAGCCAAAAATGGAAACAAACCTTAGCAATCAATATTTCGTGTTTAAATAAGTAAATAATGTTGTGGCTAGTACAGAAAATGAAAGATACGTTACTAAGGTATATGCAAAAATACTCAACTTTAAAAACGTTTGACTATTTTGATCGTATCATGCCATCAAATGGTCAAAAACGGGTTGCGGACATGTAAAATTTGTATGGGAATGGAAAAAAGGCGATTTTGTTTTATTTTTTAATTACATCGCCACTTAATGCTTTTTGCAGTTTTTTTTTTGTATTTCGATACGCTTTTCATTTACTTTACTCTGATAATTTTAGAATTCAGTAGAGATCACCAGTTTTTATGAAAAAGCTGAAAATCATTAGGGGACACACGCACAAGACAAAAGGTACAAATTTCGACGGCGATACCCAGATAGGTGAGTAAACAAGACTTGAATATTAATGCACTTACCATTACAAACAGGTCAAATATGTTTAAAAAAAATGGGAATATGAATATTACATACATACATATATATACATATGTATCAATATATATATATATGAAGAAGGAGGGACAAAGAAGTATACATACCTACTAAGTTAATGACGCATACTATATAAAGTTTGTTAAATGTCTACAATTGATTGAGCTTAAAAGGCCACGAGGATTGCTCGCTTGAAAGTAGTGATCGGATCAGAAAAAATATCAACATTAGGTACGACTTTCGATACATTATTATACGATCTCATCAGGCGTCCAATCGGGCATAAATGTCCTACATTGGTGTTATATTTTTTTAGGCGAAATACTTGCCCACTTCTTAGTTTAGAGTTAGCGTAAAAGCACAGTAGTTCCAAGTCCGAGGTGTCCAAGTTACCCTGGACTAACTTACGAAGGTACATCAATTCGGCGACATTTCGCCTGACTGATAATTTTTCCATCTAAAAAAGAGATAGGCGCTCCTCATAGTCCAAACGACCACCATGCCCCACTCGATAACACAGAATTCTTGTAAAGTATCTTTGGACACGCTCGATCTTGTCATTGTGCAATGTATAGTACGGGGACCAAATAAAAGTCTGGTATTCGAGAAGACTGCGGACTAGGGCATAGTAAAGTGTGATTACACTATAGGGCTGTTTGAAAGGTTTTGCTGTTCTTAATAGGAATCCCAAAGTTTTAAAGGACTTCTGCGTGATGAGATCATAGTGATCTTTAAACGTTAATTCAGCGTCCTGGATAATTCCGAGATCTTTAATTGATGTCACTTTTGTTAGCTCTGTGCCACTTACGCTATAGGAAAAACTCAGTACTTTTTAATTGCGAGTAAATCTAATGAAGTAGCATTTATCGGAGTTGAGTAGCATATTATTGTTTTCACTCCATTTTGCTAAGGTATTGAGGTCATTTTGAAGCTTAAGGCAATCGCAAACGGAGTGCACAGGCGTAAACATCTTCAGATCATCGGCATATATAAGATAGTCACAAATAAGATTTGATCCTAAATCATTTATAAAGACCGAGAATAGTAGCGGTCCAAGATGGGAGCCCTGTGGAACTCCGGACGTAGATTGGACTGGTTCAGAATCAAAACCGCTCACTGAAACATCTGTGTTCTATCGCAAAGATATGAACCAATCCAATCTAGAAGTTTGCCAGTAATTCCCATGTTGTGTAACTTCTGTAGGAGAATTGCATGGTCAACACGATCAAAGGCCTTGCTGAAGTCTGTATAAATTGCATCTACCTGAGTTCTTGAATTCTATTGTTTTTATTGCTGCAATGCCTTCCATTGTTATGAACATTTTACATAGCAATACTTTTATATTTCTCAGGCATTCTCTGTGTTGTGTCTATGTGTGTCGACCATAGTGTCGACACATACAAGAAAAAATAAATTGCACAGAATCTGTACTCGACTTTCTTGCAAAAATTAACCCACTGTATGACGTATGTAAAGCTAGAATCATCTACCAGCTTATGCCGTTTCAATAAAAATATAATATATCAATAATAAATCAAATTTATTCCACCGCGGTGTGTACCTGCATACTCGTACAATATGGATATAGGCATATAAATACTTAAATGAATATAAATATTTTGTTTATTTATTTGAAAAAGTACCAATTACACAAGAAAGATCCTCGACTCATAGGTTGGTATGAAGCTGACCTCTGTACTGTACTGTACTGTATCCTGCCACCGTTTCATTAGGGGTGGCCGGTACCTCCGCAGATGCGCCTCCACTTTTTGCTGTCATCACCTTTTTCATACATACTCTTCTCTTATTCTCACTCTGCAGAATCCATTCTTTTGCAATCTCACCTATTTGGTCTAACCATTCTTTCCTCAGCCTTCCCCTTCCGCGCTTTCCTCTGACATTTCCTTTGTACACTTTCTTCGTTAGTTGTTCATCATCCTTTCTTTCAAGATGTCTGAACCATCTCATCGTACTTTTTTGTACTTTCATTCTCATATTCTCTTTTATACCACACTCGTTCATCACTCAAGCATTACGTACTCTATCACTCAGTGTCTTTCCAGCCATTGCTCTCAGGTAAGCCATTTCAACCGTACTTACATACTTTACTCAGCTCACATTCATTAAGCCTCACTTCCACCAACCAATATGCCATTGTGGACCGCCGAACTTCGTAAGTTTCCTATTTCTTGCAATTCTTCCAATCGTTTCCATTACACTTCTTCCTCTACTAGCGCGCTTTTCCAATTATTTTGTCAATTTCGCATTCGACTCAAACCTGCTTCCCAGATAATCAAATTCTTTCACGACCTCCACTCTTTTTTCATTCAGTCTTATCTCAATTTTCTCGCATTTCTCAGTCCTCCGAAAGTGTAAAAAATAATTCACTTTGCCAATGTCACCCCTGTTTCAGGGAATGTCGGCAAGAGTTGCAGGGCTTATGTTCATTTGAGATTTGGTTTTAATTTGTAAGTACAAATTCAGCATTCGTAAGCGCGAACTTACACGTACCTAACTTACACGTAATTCACTTTAGAAATTGAACAGGGGGGTATTTTAAACTTTTTAGATATTAGTATTCAAATCATAGATCAGAAGTTTAAATTTGGTATATTCAGGAAGCCTACGTATACAGACACAGTAATTCATGCATCATCTAATCATCCATTCTCACAAAAAATGTCAGCCTTTCATTCTATGATACATAGAATGAAAGTGCTACCTTTAGATAAAGATGAGTATGATAAGGAATATAATTGTATTATGGATATTGCTGTTAATAATGGTTATAAAGAAAATATGGTTACACAAATTATTAACAAATATGATCGCCAGGACCTTTATAAACAATTTATATATCCTATCATAACTAAAAACAACAATGATTCCTGGCGAAAATGCCTATTTGTTAATAATAATTTGTCGTATAAAATTCAGAAAATATTAAGAAATAATTTTAATTTGGCCTTCTATACAAACTTTAATTTACATAAATTATTATTTAACAATAAAGACAAAATTGAAATTAATTGTAATCAGTGTGATGCTGTATATATTGGAGAGACAGGGAGATCTATACAAACAAGAATTAAAGAGCATTCCAGAGCGTTCAGGGGTCTATCCGCGCACTCTGAGATGGCAGATCATTGCATTGGTGAAGGTCATACGTTTGACATTACTAGTGTAGAGATAATGCATTCGGAGTGTAGTGTGAGTAGACTTTTGGCATTGGAAGCATTGGAAATCCATAAAAATAAGAATGCAAACTTGATAAATGTTCAGATTCCATATGTCTCTCCATTGTTACAGTAATAATTAACTTTAATAATTTATTTAAAAAAAAAAAAAAAAAAATTGACTCTTATTGTGCTTTTTATTTTTATTTTATATATGCATTAAACAATTTATATTATAATTTTTTTGCAATTTGGATTATACAATTTATAGGTTAATTTATAAATCTGACAATTTTGATTTTGAATTTGAAATTGATTATACAATTTACAATTTTATTATGGACTTTACAATTTTAAATGACAACTATATTTGTGTTTTTTTATTTAATTTGACTGTAAATTTATACCTAACATCTTACAAATTTACTATACATTTTACAATTTTACTATACAGTTTACAATATTGGTTAAACATGTATATTTATTTTATTAATTTGACTTTAATTTATACCTAACATTTTACAATTTTATTATACAATTTACGATTTGGTTAAACATTTATATTTGTTTTTTTTTTTTTTTTTTGGATTTTACATTTATACCTAAATATTATATTGTCTATTTAATGTTGAAAGGATAAGAAGAAGAAGAGAATTTTAATTTTTGATTGTCATTGTCCTGAGGATGCCTTTTTAGGCGAAAACGTTAGACATAATTTAAATAAAATAAAAGTGAATTGAAACTGTGTGTTATTTAATTAATATTAATTTACACGTACCTGTTTGTGGGCATGCATTTCATATTAGTTTTGAATGTTTATATTTCATTGCAACTTAGATTCTAGATTATTATTATAGATGGTCATTAAGGTCATAGAGTATTATAGGTTTATAGAGATCCCACTTAAAAAAAAAAGTGGGAATGCCAGAATCTTAGCCACCTCTGGGGAGATTACGGAAGCTTTTGATAATATTATGGAATGTATAATATCACTTATACCTAAAATTTATTTAAAATATTTTTGATATTATAGGAAACTAATGGTGAGGTCATGTCAAATAAAAGTTTTTTTTTGTTTTCAAAATTTATTTCTTTTAAAATAAAATATACAAGTTTACACAAATATACATTCTTAAATAATACACCAAACTACATTTTGGTTTTAAGCTAAATTAAGGTAATTAAGGTTTTGGCAAATTAAGTTAAAATAATGTAAATCATTTTGAAAGTTTGATGTCAATTAAAGTTTATTTAGAGGCACTAGTATTTTTTAGCTGGAACGTAACAAAAACATGAAGGTTTTTTTAATAATGTAAATCATTTTGAAAGTTTGATGTCAATTAAAGTTTATTTAGAGGCACTAGTATTTTTTAGCTGGAACGTAACAAAAACATGAAGGTTTTTTTTACTTTATAGCTGTCTTATATTTGTGAACGAATTTTTTTTGAGGTTACGACGGAAATACGTTGTCCGGCACCAGGCCACCAATACACCATTTTCACGCACTTTTTTCACGCACAAAGTATTATATTCTTTTCAAATAACTTTTTGCACAATTTAACGCCTGTGAAAACAGCCAAAAACAGCATTCAACGGTTAAAAACTTACGACCCCACGCCAAGCAAGCGTTATCTGTGGGCGCCATTTTGGCTGTCAAGGGAATATCGGTAATACCAAATAGTAGTTTCCTACTATTATTTTGGACAAGAACCAATAAAGCAGCATCTACTGGTAGAGTAAGGAAGCTTGGTGGTCAATAGCGTTGTATGGAAGATTCCTAAGCATGATTAAGGTTATACGAGAGTTTAAGAAGATTATTAATATCGGGACTAAAGAACCTCTTTAATTGTTTTATGAAACTAAAATCGTAATTTTATGTCAAATAACTTTGACTCATCATGATTAGATGGCGTTACTCCCCAGCGTTTTAGTTTTTATAAACTTTTGGATAAACGCTATGGTTGTGTAAACGCTTTTAGAATTCACCGGTAGTGCTTAGAAACTTTTCTTAGCCATTTTGTGTTTCTTTTTTATAATACATCAAAAAAATCCTGACTTTAATTAAAAGCAATAAGTTGTACATTTTTAAAATAAAAGTATTTACTTTATTTCGAAATAAATTAATTTATTATTTGTTACACATTTCATTTTTCACAAAATTGTATAGAAAGTAACACAATGCTCCATGAGAGCGTTTTACTTTTTATATAATTAATTGTGAATCTTCAGATAAAAGATTCAGCACACATAATAGTGTTGTATGAGTGTTGTACACAAACTTTAACAATTTATTGCATCTTGAATACAAACACGGATTTGTGTGCAGAGCATTATTTTTATTTACCAGTGCGACGTTCTGCTGTTCTGCCCTGCTTACCAAAAAGGAAGTATCTGCAAAATATTTGTTTTGAGATAATCTACTTCAAACTTGAGTTTGTTGGGCTAACTTATTTAAATTTAAAGATTTCAGTTTCAATTTTTTACCATGGTTTTTGTGAGTGACCTTTTACGTATAACTATTAAAAAATATGAAAATAAATTAAAAATTCATAAAATTATAACACTTACTGCTTTTTGGTTATAAGAAAAACTAAGCATAAAAGCAGTAAGTGACAGATACTACTTTTTTTCTTAGCAAATGTACAATTAAAGAGGCAGTAAGTGCTTTATTTCTGCTTAAAGTGATTTTTATAGCAATGAAACAAAGCAGGTTAACTTAAATAATTTACGTATCTAATCTAAGCTGCAGAGATTTATATCAATTCTAATCTAATCTAATGTAAGTTGCACAGATATGTTACATTGGAGATTCACATTACATGCATTCTCACAACCAGACACGTACAAGTTTGCGCTTGCACATGCCTCATGTGAACCTACAACATAAAAACCAAATCTCAAATGGACATACACCCTGCAACTCTTGCCGTCCTTCCCTGAGACAGGGGTGATATTGGCAAATTGAACCATTTTTACAGCATGGGTGGTCAGCCGCATACCAACCTATAAGTCAAGGAACATACACGACAATTTAAATCAATAAATAATCATTTCTATGGACATCAAAACTAAAACAAATTCCAATTTTATAAACCCAAGCCGCCAACATTACAGATCAACCGCCATTTCTATCTTTCCTTACATACTTCTTTCATTTCCTCCAGTCTTTGGTAAAGGTTTATGAATTTTTCATCTCAGCGAAGAGCAAATTTGAAAATATAAATGGTATATTTTTTGTGCTCCGCCGGGATTCGAACCCACGCCCTTCCATTCTTGCCACATATACTTTCTTCGTCAGTCTTTCCTCATTCATTCTCTCCATATGCTCAAACCATCGAGTATGTAGTAGTTATGTAATATTATATAGAAAGAAGTACTTAAGCAAAATATTTTTTTTTTTGAGATACGAGGTTTTGAAAGTAAGGCGACGATATTCTGACACCGCGAAATAATTTATGTTTTGCCAATGAATCTTTCTAGTGGAATACCTGTATATATACGTATTTTACTAAACCACAGCCACTCGTGCATTTCCGTCGATATACGAAGATATACGAGTATACCCGAAGTGTAAAATTCTCGTAACTATAGGAAATAGACCGCATGCGAAAAATGTATCGAATCTTAAACAGCATCTCGAGCTGGCGTTTTGGTTTTCATGCATTTTTGTACCTGTTTGGTCCAGTTTTAACGTAAACGCTTGAACTCCGTTACACCTAAATTTCGGACTCATAATTTTTTGGTCAAAAACGGAGGAGATATTATATTTAAAGCCAGTTCACGAATCCGCCACAGTTTATCCGTGGCGCCAAAGACTGGATCATTTTTTGTATGAAAATCTTTCTTTTTCCATTATTAATTATAAATTAGAGGAGAAAAAATAAAACAAGTAATGCATTGAAAACATAAAAAATATCACTTCAAATCCTAAAAGGAAAATAAACCATTAAAAGACGAACTTAGCTACAATATCTTATGCAAAATTTGGGTACTTTTTAAATAATCATAAAAAATCAATGAAAAGTAAAAAAAAACAACTAACAAGTAGAAAAAATAAAACTAATCAAAATGAATGTTTTGAAATAAAAAAAAGTTAGGATTTATTCATAAGAACAGTGGAAATCTCCATTTAAGGTATCTTCGTAAATAAAATTATTTTGAATTGGTATTTTATGGAAAAAAATACCTTATTTTATGTGTTAATTTAAACTGGAGAAAAAATACTACCTAACCATTCAAAATATGGGTTATTTCGGTCATCAAAGTTGGGCGCGCTGACCTCTTCTGTATGCAAACTAGGACTTTGTATGGTGGGTACACTTTTTAGTTATATTTTGAAAAAGTAACGACTGATTATTATTGGTATTTATAAAATTTTAAGAATCGCAGCCTCTTATCTATTTTTAACCCTTTGACTACCAAGAAAATTGCTAATACATTTTGTATGGAAAATTTTCACTTTGTATGGCAGCTATACTTTTGATTCACTTTTTGGAAAAAATAATGATGGCAATATATGGGTTATTATTATTGTTTTACATTTGCTCCACATTATTTTTTTATTAACCCTCTAACTGCCGAGAATTTTTCCATTATTTTTTTCTTTTATATGGCAACTCCCTCAACCGAGATTATGATGAAGAAATGATTATAATTATTAGATAGCACTATTATAAAAATGGATTCACAAAAAATTTAAGAAAAATCGTCGGAGCCGTTTTTGAGAAAATCGCATTTTAAATTTTCAGCTCTTCGGAAGCCATCTTGAATTTTCAAAAAAGTAAAAAAAAAATGATTACGAATTAAAGTGATAAGCTTGTTCTTTCTATCAAATCTAAAACAAATTTAAATATCTTGCATTTTAATAGGTTTTTGTAAGATTTTCGATTTAAAATTTCAGGTCGTGTAAACGGTGTTTTTTATTTATTTTTTCAAAAAATTTTTTTTGTAAATTTGTGCAAATTTATGTTTTCCATAATATTGTATAACATTATATTTTTGTTGACCCCTTAACTTTCGAGAAAATCACAATCGTTTGTTTTTTTTATATGGCAGCCCGTAGACACAGATTAGTAAGAGTGTTGCCATAACTAATTTATTAAGTTAAAAATTAATGAGTGGCAACTCTGAAAATTTAAGAAAAATTCTTGGAGCCGTTTTTGAGAAAAGTGCAATTTTATGTTTTTTTTGTATGGCAGCCATCTTGAATTTTCAAGTTGGTGTAATGCCATGTTATTCATACTTAATACATGTCCAAAAAAGTTGATGTAGCCAAAATTTGGTATCTCTAGGTCTTATACTTTGGAAAGTGACACACACACATACATACATACATACAGACGGACGTTTTTCAAAGATAGTGTTTTTTGGCATGACCTGCACCAGGACAACTCATTTCTGTGAAAACCTCGAAATATTTTTTTCACACCAAATCATAACTTTCTTTATAGCCTTCGGCTATAGCAAGAAAGTAAAAAGATTAGTGATGGATCTTCTTCTAGCCGAAATTTTAAATTGAAACGCGCTAATCCTAAAAACAATAGGGTAATTGCAGTGGTAAGAAATGGTTGAAAATACTATGGTTATGTAGAGTACATTTCAAGGATCACAACCATATATTTTTGAAGAAGTAAAAATAAAGATATAATTAATAATTTTCAAAAATAAATGCCTAGAATTTGAGTCCCGCCAAAACGTAGTGCGGCTGGCTAGCCACGCTGTGATGTCAAAATAACTCAGATGGATTCAACAGACTACTTGGGCTGGAAGTCTCATCACCACGGTAATTCTTACCTACCGAATATCAGTAATATTTGTATGAAGACCTGTCAATCCAAGATGGCCGCAAGAGCTGATTAGTCTTCATACAAGTATTACCGATATTCCGTAGGTAAGAATTACTGTGGTGATGAGACTTCCAGCCCTGGGCCCGTCGGTACACTCCAAAGATCCATCGGCATCATATCCGCCTAAGTAAAAAATGCCCTGTTTTACAGGAAATCAAAAATGCGCAAATTTTAAACAGCTATAATTTTAAAACTAAGCCTGATATTATTTTATTTAAAATGCAGATGCATTTTAAAAAATGTAGTCTATCCTTTTATGAAATAAATAAGAATATCTGAAATTACCCTTTTATAAAAATTAAAAAAAAACACACATTTTAAGGAATATATTAAGCTTTATTTCACACATATGAAAAACTTGGCATTCAATTAAAATTATTTACAAAGGAAAAAGAAACAAAGTTAATGTCACCTAATTATTCTAATATTATATTTATAACCACAAATCTCCTTCACAAAAAAAAAATTAACCAAATCACAAACAAAAAAATACAAACCAAATCAAAAATAAAACAAAAATCACTTTTTAAAATTGTATTTTAATTTTATTATCTCAATTTTACTAGATCACCAATTTAAATGAAAACGTTTTTAGTATTAACTTGCTTTGATTATTTTAAATATAATGTTTCCAAAAATTGCAACAAATCTTTACAAACTGATGCACCCTTATATAAGATAATATAAACAGAGATTTTTATTCATTCAACTCATTTGAATATCCTTTTACATGGTGGAAGGAATAAAATTCATCACATTGTGTATGATATGATTCAATATAATAACATCTTTTTTACTTTTGGCAAAGCCAAAAGTTTGGGGACCTCGCTTTGGTTCTGTGAGCACTCAAAGCAAAAATCAGCGTTCAGGTAACTCACTACTTTATTTAAAATGAAACATCGCAAATCATCAAAAGCAGATAAAAGAAAACCTCACCTGTCGAAGCTCGCAGATTCCACTGTAGATTTATCTCACAATCATTTATTGCTGAGTCATGTTTCTGATATTTGCAGTAAAATTTGTAACTATGGAAGAGCTTTTGTCCTGCATTAATCATTGTACATAATATTTGCATTGTGGTCATCTTTCTGTTCCTGCTTTTGCCACCCTACCTACCTCTGTAGAAAAACCAAATCAGAGAGCTATTAGTGAGATCCCCGAATGTGACCCAAACATTGATTTATAAAGAATTCTTGGAGGGTTTACAGATGTATGTAGATAAATACATGAAGAATTATCATCCTGATAATATAATTCCATTAATGATAAACAGATTATGTTGTAAATAAATATTTAACTTGAGAAGGTACAAAAAATGGAAGTATTAGATTGATACAGTTATTTATTTTTCAAAGCTAAATTTATTCAGCTAAATTGTGATTCAGCCAATGACAAATGTAATAAAAATAAATAAAAATGATTCATTGGTTCAAACTAAATCACAGGGAAGAGCAATCTATAGCCATTTTAACCAGTTTTTTAAAAATATTTTTAAGCAATGGTTTAAACAATGACAGAACTTACCCATGTGCTCACAAAAACAAACTTTGTTTTATGAACAATAAAATGCTCAATACAAAGAAGTTTTTAAAAGGGATGATTAAAAATAAAATGCCAATTCATATAAGTAATAATTGTTTATAGCAATTTCAACGGTAATACACACATGTCTGTTCTCAAAAGCCTTACTTTGTTTGCATGACAAGAAATCAATGGGTGTATTGAATGAAATAACTAATGGAAAAATACAGAAGAGCCTTGACAATCATTGTGATTAACTGTGATAATATTGTTCTGACCAAAGCTGAAAATCTCTTATTTATACATAGAGATCACCATCAATACCTTCATAACCCAGGGTTGATCTTGGCCTTCTTGATCAACTGCAGCCGCTGCTCCCTGTACAGCATATCCCCCACCAGTTATTACATGAACAGCATGCTACATTCATTGATGTTTTTTGATAGGTTGTGTTTACTCGTTGTCAAAGCTCAGAGTTAAAACCATCACACTTCATGCCATCTAATAATGTAATAATCTAATTGTTAACAATTTTGCCCATGGAATTGATGTATTTTTAAGCATTTCATCGACCACCGTTGCAGGGCCATCATCAGCGTGTGATAGGTTGGCAGGTTATCTACAGTAATTTGTATAAGTAATGGAACGCTGTGCTGCACTCACAACCCAATACTACCGTTGCAGGGCCATCATCAGCGTGTGATAGGTTGGCAGGTTATCTACAGTAATTTGTATAAGTAATGGAACGCTGTGCTGCACTCACAACCCAATACTACCGTTGCAGGGCCATCATCAGCGTGTGATAGGTTGGCAGGTTATCTACAGTAATTTGTATAAGTAATGGAACGCTGTGCTGCACCCAAAACCCAATACTACCGTTGCAGGGCCATCATCAGCGTGTGATAGGTTGGCAGGTTATCTACAGTAATTTGTATAAGTAATGGAACGCTGTGCTGCACTCACAACCCAATACTACCGTTGCAGGGCCATCATCAGCGTGTGATAGGTTGGCAGGTTATCTACAGTAATTTGTATAAGTAATGGAACGCTGTGCTGCACTCACAACCCAATACTCCTGTGTTTCCAGACATTGTGGTGCTACTCTGAAATATGGGAGATTTCATACAAGAGTGCTGAATTAATGAACGCACAGCATTGCCCACTGAAGTCCTATGTTAGTCTCTTACTAACTACCTGACATTTCATTTAATAACCCAATAATCCCTTGTTTCCCATGATAAGAAGTTAAGATGGGCGCCCAAGCACTTCCTGTATTTCAATAAATTTCAAAATTTCAATTGCTAGAAAGTGATTTTTCAAGGGTCAATTTGCCCACAAATTTGGATTATCAAGGCTTTTCAGTACTTTGACTGGTAATAAAAAATCTTCCTATAAATTTCAATTGAATTTTACTTGCCTAGTAGGTAGTCATCAAAAAAATATACTCATCTCATGGCTCCAACAAAACAATTTAGCTAAGAAGTGAATGTAACAGATTTATTTATACAATCAGTCCGTGGTAGACCAATACCATCTCATATTGTGACATGTTACTTTATTTACTTACTCTATAATATTACTCACTAGTCATTAGTTAATATTGATATTTTAGTGAAATTGTCTAGGAAAAACATGGTTTTAGTTTTTTTGAAAGCAGACTATGGACATTGAATTTGAAATTAATTAAGGTAATGTTTGAATGGTATCTTGTATTTTTATTCAATGTGAGAGAAATTGTTAACTTTTTAATTTTTTACATCTCCAGATTATAATCATTTTACATCTTTCTATTTCTACATAAGTATAACTTGTGTGAGTCAAAAAACAGAAGTCAGTAATCTAGGATTTTTCCCTAAAATAGGATAAATATATGGAAACATAGTAAATGCTATTCTCTGTGTTTCCATGTATATATTATTTCATTTTAAAAAAACCTACAATACTACCTTTGATTTTATATGACACAAATTCAGTAGACAAATCCAGGTAATTGAAAATGACAAATAGTCTAACATTCCAGAGTTTAGTTGTTGTGTTTTTGGAGTGCAAAATGTGGATATCAAGAGATGTAATAACAATTTTCTGGGGTTCAAGGAACGGATTATTGAACAATACAGATAATCTATATTTGGACATAAGATTGTAAAATTTCAACATCAATTCATAGACACTTATGATAGTAATTACAAAAATATGGTTCATATCATCATCGCTAAGTTGGAGAGCTACAAGTCAATATCAAAATATATAGTTAACAGTCCACAGCATGTCTCTGGACAATGCACACACAGGAGCTAACAGTCCACAGCATGTCTCTGGACAATGCACACACAGGAGATAACAGTCCACAGCATGTCTCTGGACAATGCACACACAGGAGCTAACAGTCCACAGCATGTCTCTGGACAATGCACACACAGGAGCTAACAGTCCACAGCATGTCTCTGGACAATGCACACACTGGGGCTAACAGTCCACAGCATGTCTCTGGACAATGCACACACTGGAGCTAACAGTCCACAGCATGTCTCTGGACAATGCACACACTGGAGCTAACAGTCCACAGCATGTCTCTGGACAATGCACACACTGGAGCTAACAGTCCACAGCATGTCTCTGGACAATGCACACACAGGAGCTAACAGTCCACAGCATGTCTCTGGACAATGCACACACAGGAGCTAACAGTCCACAGCATGTCTCTGGACAATGCACACACTGGGGCTAACAGTCCACAGCATGTCTCTGGACAATGCACACACTGGAGCTAACAGTCCACAGCATGTCTCTGGACAATGCACACACTGGAGCTAACAGTCCACAGCATGTCTCTGGACAATGCACACACTGGAGCTAACAGTCCACAGCATGTCTCTGGACAATGCACACACAGGAGCTAACAGGGACTTTACAGAGAACACAGTATAACTGAGATTCAAATGTAATGAGGTATTATTCATGTGGTATTTGCATGCAACCTCAATGGTTCTTAGCCACACAAAAAAAGTAACACAAATCAGAATTTGTTTTTCCAAATGCTGCTTTGAGAATTTACAAAGATTCATGATTTTCAAAAATATTATTGGTGTTATCATTTGCAAACAAAGACTCCTAATATGCTTGGCGTTCACCCTACATGGAACTGACTTTTCTAGTTTCTATAGCATTGTTTGTGAATAAAAGTGTAACACATTACATTGAATGTGGCAACCAACATTAAACTGATTGTGGTCGAGTGGTTTTCATCTTAGACTATGAGAATGTACGTTGTGTGAAGACGGGAAGATCTCAAATTTTTTTAATTTAATTTTCAAATAACAATTTCAATGAGATTTCTTAAGCCTCATAACAAAGGAGGACTACTTTTTGGATGAGCAAACTACTCACCAATGTATGAAACAACTCACAAGTGTGGTGTTTAAGCAGCAAACTTTCTTATTTGAATCTCAGTTGACAAAGAAATTCCAACAGTGAACCACGTCCCAAAGACATCAACAGGAAGAGAATCATCAAGTCTTCCGCACTCAGAAATAAGAATACAGTGCTTATAAGTCGCAATTATTGTAAATGTATACTTTCACATCAATTTCATTAATATTACCTAGCCGTGGGCCGCCCCTTCAAAAAATCAGGGCGGCAATCAAAATATCTACTGTAGAAAAATTTCAAAACCATAGCAGTTTTCTCTTAATTACACCTCAAAAAAAATCAACTTTTTCACTTTTCTTCAATGTTAAATGTTCACTTCACTTCCATCACATCACTTGTTTATGTTTGTTTCAGACGCTAACATCAAAAAAGTTTGATATTTTCAATTGTTATGGACGCTTTTAAAGAGACTGGTATGTTTTTAAATTATTTTATATTATTTTAATATTTCAAGTCATTATAAAAAGTTACCCTTCAATTTTTTTTATTTTTAAACTCTTGATTTGTGATTCTGAGATGAATAAGTATGTTTTTTATCCGCAGCAGAACCTTAATCTTTGGGAAAATGTATGAAATTCATCGGAGGAACCCTGGGTTACTTAACATCTCATATTTAATGACAGCCTCTGTCCAAGGATCAATACAAATGGTTTGAATCTTTTCAGTGTACTTACATGACACAATCTGAACAGCAAAGAGGTTTCAACCTGTTTCCGTGAAGTCGGGGGCAAATGGACAAAAGTCATGAATATGCACAGCTTCATGTCAGCAGTTATTTGATCACTAATTAAGGTTCACGTACTTTATGCATATTTTATTTTTAAACCTCTCAGTCAAAACATCATATGTTTACTTTGTACAGTAGAGCTGCAGTTATCAGAATCAATTAGCCAGGGCTTGTACAAAATATACAAAAAAAATACTTAGGGCGGGTCTTATAAACGAGAGACCAAATATCCGTAAGTATCTCAACAATTAACTTACGGATGGACGTTTACGGACTGATCTTACCGATGGTCGTCCTGTAAAGCTTTTTTAACCATCCGATAGTTTTCAATAATGCACTCGTATTTTCGATGATTTTTTGCGTGCATTCATGAACATACGTCACCCGTTTGTTGTCAGAGAAGAAACATAACCTAAAGTTGCTTATGAAAAATACGAAAACGACTAATACAGCCCAATAGGGTATTTTCACATTTTTCTTTTTTTTGTGATTTAAATTCGTTTATGCTTTATTAGCCCAAAACTTCTTGAATTTAAATTTTAGTTGTATTTTTAGCAAAGTTATAAGCATTTTAAAATCGATTTTTGAATTTTCGCGCCTAAACGCTACTAGATGAAATTTTCTCGCGTGATGTCACGGTCTTGTAAACAACGCCGTGTCAACTGACAGCCCTCACATTCATGTAATTCAAACATCGCTTTTTAATGTTTACACCGTTGAGGCTGTTATTTTTCAACAAGTTTGTGTGTTTCTTTAAAAACATTTAATTTGTTTCTGTTGTTTTCATTTGTTTCTGTTGTCAACAGAGTATGGAATGTCAATAAAAGAAAGTGACGTCAACATATGACGTCACAGCACCGGAAATAGAAGAAGCAGATCTCATATCCGTTTAAAAACTTGTCCAAATTTCTATATTTTCTTTTTTAAATATAAAATTGAAAAAAAATATTTTCGACTTCAAATCAACATATTATTATTTGATTTTTCGAAATCTATCAAAATAATATACTTTTTATCATATTCCTCACTATTCCTCACAATGACACGCAAAACTCACAGCTAAGAAACAATGTTTTGACAGCTGACCTAACCTCAAACCTTAACTAACCGGCCGGTATCTGCCATTAATCGATGGGTCGGCTGTCGGTTAGTTCTGTCGGTAACTTTTACCGGGGATAAAACTAACGGATTGTTATAAGACGAAATACGTGACGTTTGTATTATATTTCGGTAAATTTGGTACGACATTGAACTAACGGATGTTTATAAGACCGGATGATGATGATGATTATGATGATTTCCTTTTCAGCGCTGTTTCGTAACTCAATGTCACTCCAAGGGCGCTTAGTAATTTACTGGGCGAAGAAAAATGTCTTCATCCTTAACCGGCCCTTAATCATTTTACTATCAAATAAATGCTAACACATTTTTATTCATTTCCCAATTTTACATTCCTTGACTTATAGGTTGGTATGAGGCTGACCACCCATACTGTAAAAAATGGTTCACTTTGCCAATGTCACCCCTGTTTCAGGGAATGTCGGCAAGAGTTGCAGGGCTTATGTTCATTTGAGGTTTGGATTTTATTTGTAAGTACACAATCAGCATTTGTAAGCGCGAACTACCCGTGTTTGTTTGTGGGCATACATCTGAGAGCTTTGAATTTGTTTGTGGGCATACATCTGAGAGCTTTGAATGAATATAACCTTGCAACTTAGATTAAAGATTATTATTATTATTATTATACATTATGTTTCCTTCTTGATTTTTGTGGGTTTACTTTTGGATTTACGTTATAATGCTGCGATCTCTCAATTGTTCACAATAGTCTTAAAAATGCTCTAATTGAACAAGTGACATCACAATATTATCAATTCATGTGCAAACTTCATTTCAGCTCCACTGTACTTACAATTCTTCAAATAGGACAAGGGTTAGTTGCATCAAGTGTTTTGCATGTTACCCTAGTCAGATAGGTGGAGTGCTATTTCCCTGCTTGAAAGAGGCCCACATTAACTCAGATAACTACAGCTACTGGCATGTGTTAGTTGGCGCAAGAATCACTGCTTTGTATATTCCATTGATCAGATTCATTGTATTTCTTTGGTGGAAAAAGGTCCACATTGCCTCGGATAAGTACGGCTCTACTATACAACATTTCATCCTGGACAAGTCATTGTTTATGTCCATGTTTAATTTCACCCTGGACAAGAGTTAGTTAGCGCAACAGCATGTGTTTTGTTTGTCTCCCTAGTCGGACTCGTCGTCATTGTCCTGGTTGAAGGCCGCCAGGTCTGCAGAAGGCAGGTAGCCGTTGTTCAGGGCGTACTCGATGACGGCCAGGTGGCAGAACACGTACTGGTCGGGCATCTGGATGGAGTAGGCGCGCTGAGAGCGGATCTTCTCCACCGTCCCGCGCACATCCACCAGACCCGTGTCTTCCAAGCGGGATATGCAGATGTCCAGCGTGCAGAATGTGCCTGCAACGTGGAAAATTACATCTTACAAATTTATCAGGTTATTCACGTTTAGTGTCGGTTGAGCCATGGATTTGCAGTGTGTGAATAACAAGTATCACTAATCTAATCTAAGCTGCAAAGATATGTTACATTGGAGATTCACATTATATGCATTCTCACAAGCAGACACGTACAAGTTCGCACTTGCACATGCCGCATGTGAACTTACAACATAAAAATCAAATCTCAAATGGACATACACCCTGCAACTATTGCCGTCCTTCCCTGAAACAGGGGTGACATTGGCAAAGTGGACCATTTTTACATTTTTGGTGGTCAGCCGCATTCCAACCTATAAGTCAAGGAACATACACAACATACTTCTTTCATTTCCTCCAGAGTCATAACCTTCTTCATACAAGCTTACTCCGTTTATTATGACTCTGGATATTCCATTCATTCGCAATTTCAGGTATTTGGTCCATCCATACCTTTCTCGGTCTTCCTCTACCACGACATCTATCTATTCTTGCAACGTATACTTTATTCGTCCTTTCCCCATCACATTTTTTTTTTTTAAATAGATTTGTGAAGAGGAATGCAGTTCACCAACCTATTCTACCTGGCTAGAAACAGGTATTAATATCATTAATTAATTTTTTTTTATTGTTTATTTTAATGAATTATTTATTAATAATTACCCAATAACATCTGTTGAACCAGGGTCAAAGTTATGGTCAAGTGACCCAAGCGGGGATCGAACCAACGTTATTCCATTTGAAATACGCTAGAAAGATCAACCCACTTGGCCCCCTCGGCCATACGCGGCCATACACGGAGTACAGTATTTGTGGGCCATGACTGTCTCGTGTGAAATCAATACGGGATCTGGGAGTTGTGTTTGATCCAGGACTGAAGTTCT